>JASIRB010000165.1:0-23276 GCA_030323885.1 Branchipolynoe longqiensis | reverse complement strand
TTATGTATTGTACCCGGCTGGGGCGCCGGGCACCAGCGAGCGCTGCGATGAGGGTAAACCCCATCCCCCGCACACCAAACCAAACACTACACTGGTTTCCAACCACCCCGGACAGTGTAGCAGCGGTTGAGATAAATAAAGCATTGAGTAACTAGACGTCGACACGTGCAGTTGTGTTACACTCATTCCATCACATGGTGTCAGAGGCGGAACCTTTGGCGGGCATGTCGTTAACAGGATTGAAGCCTCCCGGGCCGTTGAGCTTGGAGGACAACTTGTCTGCAAATTGGAAGACGTGGATTCACGCTTTCAACATATACGCTACTGCTGCAGGAGTACAGAGCCGAAGTGAAAAGGTTCAATGTTGCGTGTTCCTGCACGTGGCCAGTGCAGAGGCACAAAAAGTGCATCAGGCTATGAGATTCGCCGCGGGAGACGTTGACAAACTTCGGCCATTGAAGGAAGCATTCAGAGAATACTGCGAGGGTAAAACAAACATTACCGTGACTCGTTACAAGTTCAATACCTTCAACCAAGGCCAGGAAAGCATGGACACGTATGTGTGGGAGCTGAGACATCGCGTAGGTCAGTGTGAGTACGGCGAGTTGGAAGAATCGTTGTTATGTGACAGGCTCGTCAGTGGCATAAAGTGTGACAAACTAAGAGATCGGTTGCTCCAGACGCCTAAACTGACTTTGAGAGGATGTGAGGAGATGTGTCGCATGAGTGAACATCATACTAAACAGCTCTCCAGTGGTACCGTCGAGTGTGCTTTGGATTCGTTACGGCAGCGGGAGCCGGGCCGACCGGCGGCACGGGCGGCGTCAACACAGCGGCCGAGAGACGGACGGCCGGCAGCAGGTGCCAGCCGTGAGTACCGAGGCAAGCCTGGCATCGCTCAGGTCAAGTGTAGCTGGTGTGGATATGCGCATCGGCGGGACCGTGAGGCATGCCCCGCCAAAGGCAAGGCGTGCGACGTGTGCAGTAAAATTGGACATTTTGCAAAAGTGTGTCGGAGCAAAATGACATCAGTAAATGAGATTGCGCTTGACGACGATGAGGGCTGGGATGACAAGCAGGCCGAGACCGAAACCGATTTGTTTGTGGGAGCAGTATCAACAGATCGGGAGGGCGACGCCGAGTTGTGGTATGCGACCATACCTGTGGATGGGTTTGAAGTTCAGTTCAAACTTGACACAGGGTCCGAGGCCAACATCATTCCAGTAGGAATATTCAAGCGGATGAAATCTGCGGAGATGTCGAAATCGCAGTGCCGGTTGGTGACGTATTCGGGGCAGCGGATAAAGCCACTGGGTGAGACGAATCTTCAAGTGCGTGGCCAGTGGCTACGTTTCCAGATCACGGACACGGGATGTCCGATTCTGGGAAAGGACGCTTGCGTACGGATGCGCATACTGTCCCGCATTGATAGTATGCAGAAGGAGGCGACCGACAACAAGTGCGACAGTGCCCACAGGCAAGCTACGGACATGGTAACTAAATTTCATGATGTATTTAGTGGTTTGGGCACTATTAAAGTGGAGGCAAAAATTCATGTAGATGACACTGTGCCGCCAGTAGTGGATCCTCCCAGACGAGTGCCTCATGCTATTGAGGATAAAGTACGCAGCGAACTTGATAGAATGCTTGAGCTAGGTGTGATCGTTGAGGAGACTGAGCCAACCCCATGGGTGAATTCGATCACGATAGTAAAAAAGAATGATAAAATCCGCATTTGTTTAGATCCAACTAAACTTAACAAAGCTATTAAGCGGGGGCCATATCCTACTAGAACGATTGAGGAGGTCGTTGCCAAGCTAGACAGTGCTAAGTATTTTTCGGTGGTAGACGCGAAAAGTGGATATTGGCAAATTCAGCTCGATACTGACAGTTCAAAGTTGTGTACGTTCAACACGCCGTGGGGCCGTTTTCGGTACACCAGGTTGCCGTTCGGGATAAAAACCGCCGGCGACATATTCATATACGAGATGAACAGAATTCTGCATGACTTAAAGGGCGTCAATGTAATAACTGATGATATTCTTGTATATGGTAACTCACTGCATGAACATAATGAAAATTTGGAAGCAGTTCTCGAGCGGGCGAGAAAAGTAAATTTGCGCTTAAACCCAGCTAAATCGAATATATGTAAGCGGAGTGTTGAATATGTAGGTCATGTAATTTCTGAACACGGTATTACGCCTAACAAGGAAAGAGTGCAAGCCATTACTGACATGCCCACACCCACAGATAAGCAATCCGTTCAACGGTTTCTCGGAATGATATCATATGTTGCGAAATTTCTTCCCAATCTGGCGGAAATCACTAAACCCTTACGCGTATTAACTAACAAAGAGACCGCTTGGCACTGGGAAGCCGAGCAAGTAAAGGCATTTGAAATGTTAAAAAGAATGATAACACGGGCTCCCGTTCTCCGTTTCTATGATGTGAACAAAGTAATCACTCTACAAGTAGATGCGTCCAAGTCGGGACTCGGCGCAGCTTTGATGCAGGAAGGGCATCCGATTGCCATGGCTTCTAAGGCTCTGGATGCTACACAAAGTAGCTATGCTGTGATTGAGAAAGAGCTTTTGGCCATATGCTTTGGGTGCACTAAATTTCACAATTACATTTTTGGCAAGAAAGTACGCATTGAAACGGATCATAAGCCCTTGGTATCAATTGTAGATAAGCCTCTCCATCAATTGTCGGCCCGTATGCAACGCATGCGGATGCGTCTGCAAAACTATGATCTAGAGTTGGTACATATCAAAGGATGTAATATGTTCGTTGCAGACGCCCTCTCCCGAGACCACAGCACCAAGACCGGACCCGGCGACCTGTTTGACAACGAGATAAGCGTGGCAGCGATAGGGGTCGTGCAGGGGTGTATGCAGCAGATCAGATCTGAAACGGGACGAGATACTGAGTTGATTGGGGTGGCCGACATGGTTGACAATGGGTGGCCGGAAGATAAACATAAAGTGCCAGCCGTAGCACTACCATACCACACATTCCGGCACAAAATTACAAGGCAAGGGGATGTGTTGCTGAAAGGTAGTCGTATAATCATACCAAAGCAAGTGCGAAAATCAGTGCTTGACAAGCTACACGAGACCCATCAGGGTATCATGAAAAGTAAAACATTAGCGAAAGAACATGTGTTTTGGCCAGGGATGCAGACTCAGTTGGAAGATTTGATTCAGAGGTGTAGTTTATGCCAGCAGTATAGAAACAGGCAACATAAGGAACCATTACAACCCCATGACATACCATGCATTCCATATAACAAGGTAGGAGCTGATTTATTTCAGTTAGGAGACCAGCATTACTTAATACTGGTTGACTACTTTTCCAAATATCCGGAAGTAGTAGAGTTGCAAACTACCACTAGCAAGGCAGTTATAGGCATGATGAAACAGGTGTTTGGCAGACACGGTATTCCAGCGGTAGTGGTTTCTGATAATGGACCACAGTTTGCAAGCGTAGAATATAAGGAATTTGCAGCTGAATATGATTTTCAGGTTGTATTTTCCAGCCCGCATTATCCACAAAGCAATGGTCAAGCGGAGCGACACATCCAGACAGTCAAAACTATGATGAAAAAGGCCAGAAAAGAATCAAAAGATTACAATCTAGCATTGCTCAACTTCCGGAACACTCCGGTAATAGGTTTGGATGCCTCACCGGCTCAATTATTAATGAGTCGGAAACTTAGATCGAAACTACCAATATTGAGCACACATCTAAAAGCCAAGACAGTAACTATAAGACACAGGCAAATACAGAAAGTACAAGCTACCCAGAAGGGATTCTATGACCGACACGCAGGACGACCATACAGACAACTACAGGCAGGGGAGCAGGTACAATACCTGACACACAAGGGAGATTGGGCACCTGGGGTTGTCGTAAAAGAGAAGGGGAAAGACTCAGGTAGCTATGGGATATTGAATAGCAAAGGACTCACAGTAAAAAGAAATAGAAAACACATTTTTCCGACACGTGGGAACGTGAGTCCGATTCGTCAGGGTATCAACACGCCTGTGCCACAGTCTGATAGCGGTAATGGAAAAACCGAAACACAGTCCACGCCTTATCGCACTCGGCGTGGAAGAGAGATTAGGCCGGTGGAAAGGCTAGGCTATCGCTAGTGGACTTAAAGTTTGACATGCTTATCAGCAAGCTGTCGGGTTTAAGACCAATTAAAAGGCTGAGAAACAAATTGAAGGAGTAGGGTAAGTTCTGTAGTCAGATAAGTTAATCAGTAGTATGTGGAACCGGTCCAGATAAGGGCAGTACCGAACTGGGAACTCGGGGTGAAGTCTATTCTGACAAAATACATCTGTTGTCTCAGAAATTGTTTGACGGTATGTGCATGCGGGAATGAAAACTCACCCGAGTGCCTGATAAAAGCTGCCCATTGACTATTTGTGCAAGTTATAAACTGACACATATATGTATATTGCATTGTGTTTTTTTTTTGTTTTGTGTTTTGTGTATCGGTATACTCAAACTGTAGTTTTTTTTTTCTCGTTTTTTTTTCTTTCACACAAAGAGGGGATAAGAGTGTGTACGTGTGATTTGACGCAATGGACAAAAGGCGGTTTTGAGAACTGCGCGTCAACATAGTCCAAGGACGAGTATGGTAAATACAAAGGACTCATTGGGTGATTATCACCGTGTTAAACCGTACATGCCATTTGTGTTTATTCCAGCTCCATCTTATATTGTTTATAAAAGGAAACACTAGGACTGAACTGTGAGGCACGAGGGTTAAAATCCCAGCGGTGCGAGGCGGACGCATTGGGTGATTGTCACCGTGTTAAACCGTACATGCCATTTGTGTTTATTCAAGTTCATCTTATATTGTTTATAAAAAGGGAGATGTTATGTATTGTACCCGGCTGGGGCGCCGGGCACCAGCGAGCGCTGCGAGGTACCAGTGTAGCAGCGGTTGAGATAAATAAAGCATTGAGTAACTAGACGTCGACACGTGCAGTTGTGTTACACTCATTCCATCACAGTGGCTGCTCCATACTGTTCTTATGTGCACCAGTCCACGCTGTGGACTTTAGCTGTCCAAGTCTGGCTCACCCTGGCCCCTTAGCACATCAACAACAACTTCCTCAAGTTTTACTCTCGTGTTTACGCTCACCTACGTATTGTTCGACCTACCATACGATTCAAATGTTTTTAGATAATGATTTTGAGTCGAAATTACAGATGTTGGAATCCACCGACTTTTTTTTTTTTTATATCTCCATCAATGTTTTCGGTAAACACGGATGCACCTGAACCACACCCGCAACTGCCCACCCCCTATGTTATCGACAAAAAACAGCAAGGTAAAATATTGGGTTCCTGTTCATCTGGTTAATTTCCGGCCTGCCATACGATTCAAATATGTTTGGACAATAATATAAAGAGGGTAGAACTGCTCATCGCCCACTTTTGTGCGGTTAAATTAGTGTTGTATCCTCTGTTGTTTTGGGCCACCTAGGGCCGCCCTCAACTTAACAACAAAACAATGCCTCACCTAATTACTATCGTCTATCCTTATCTGTCGATGTCGGATCATCCTCTTCGGTTCAATAAAATGAAATATAAAAACAAGTCAGAACGAATCGAGGGGACCAGACCAGTCCGGTGTTGTCCGGGGTTGTTTTATTCTCTGAGCAGATTGCCGCACACTGTCTTTGTTTATATCTGCCAATATACTCTAGGTGGCGCCACCTGTCGCCTTTCCTTTGTGATGCCAGTGTAGCGCCGTAGCACCATAGTGCTATAGCACTATATAATTCTTTTTGATTTAGCACGCGTTCACAACCACATAGCCTATCTTTAGTTTTTGTTTTACATAAGTTTACATGAGTTTATATTTTGGGGGTGTTTATGTTTTGCGGTTGTTTAGTGGGTTGTGGGATGCGGTGCAACCACCCAACAACGAGCCAGTACAACCAGCAATCCAAAACCTACAGTTTAGATTTTGGGAGTGTTTATGTTTTGCGGTTTTGCATTTGTTTTATGCTGCTCATGGGTTATAGCTAAAAAAAAAAAAATCCGCAACCAACAACCAACAACCACCGAACAGACAACCAACAACAAATTAACAACCAACAATCTACAACCAACAACCAACCAAAAAACCAATCCGCAACAAACAACTGACAACCAACAACCACCAAACAGACAAACAACAACAAATTAACAACCAACAATCTACTACCAACAACCAACCAACCAACCAAACCAAACCAACCAACAACCACCAAACAACAACAAGCAAACAAACAACCAAACAAACCACCAAACATACAACCATCAACAATCAACAAACAACCACCAAACAGACAACCGGCGACAACCCAATCAACAACCAATCCACATCAAACCAACATCCATTGTATATATATTCTCAACATACCAACATACCAACAAACAACCAACAACCAAACAACAACAACCAAACATACAACCAACATATTAACCAACCAACCAATCAATCAACCAAAAACCAACAACCCAACCACCAACAACGACCAAACAACAACCAAAACAGACAATCAATAACCAATCCACGAACAGCCAACAACAACTGACAAAACAACCGACAAAACAACCAACACAACAACCAACAAACAAACATACAACCAACAGCCAGCAACAATGAACCAACATCCATTATATATAGTCTCAAGCAACAAACCAACTAACATCCAAACAACAACCACCAATAACCACCACCAACAACAAACAACAAACAACACCCAACAAACAACAACCCAACAAACAACAACAACTAACCAAACAAACAACAATCAGCAACCCAATCCACATCAAACCAACATTCATTATATATATATAGTCTCAAGCAACAAACCAACTAACATCCAAACAACAACAAACAACACCCAACAAACAACCAAACAACAACAACTAACCAAACAAACAACAATCAACAACACAATCCACATCCAGCCAACAGCCAACAAGCAATCAATACAACAACCAACCAACTAACCAACAACCAACCAACAACCACCAATCAACAAACAAACCAACAACAACCAAACAACAACCACCAACCACCACCATTAACCACCAATCAACAAGAAACAACAACAGTATATTCGGGAGCATTGATTTGAATTGATTTGTATTGTTTGTTGTTTTATTTCATAGTGGTTTAAAATCGGTTTATGGTGAGTTCATATAATGAGATATTCGAAATTCAATCATTGGAAATTAATTTAGGCCAGCATGCCTAAGCATAGGCCTCTGGTGTTGAGTTCTCCATATACTGTCTTTGTTTATTCTCCACCTCCAGATTGCCGCTGAATAAACACATCTGATGTAAACTGCCACAGCCGCTCACAATGTTTCATAGTTGATTGTTGTCAAAACAACCTTTTGTGTGGAGTATTTATGCAAGTATATATATATATTCTCAAATGCGTTCTGCTTAACATCACAAAACGAACCTGATGCCTGTTAAATATAGTGTAGGGGAATTCGCCTGTGACCTATATACTTAAATTTACTGAAACGCAATTATGGTCCCCCATATCTGTACTTTCGTCGCTTTACCCCAGCTCAGTATAGCTTATCAACACCTGCGTTTGTACGATTAACACTTAAACAATTAAAATGATTAAAACCAAAAATAGTCTTTTTATTCAGATATTGAGTGTGTATTTAGTAATGTGCACAAGACAAAAGGATTTCCCCACTTATTTTTATTTCACAATATGGACGAGACTAGAGTAGATTATCTCTCAAATAGTATGTCGTTGTAATGTTTGCTAAACCAAACGAGTAATAGCAGGTACAACTCCAGGACCTTGGTCTATGGTGGGGGTCGTTCAATTAATGGGTGCCGGGTTGATGCTATCACAAGAATAGCGTGAGAAACTTTTGCTTGATGACATTTCTTTCCTAATCGAGAAATGTTTTGTGATTACACCTGATAGCCTGCGATTAACTTATAAATTGCCAATACGTTAATATTTTAGAATGGAAAATATTTCGCTATCTGGAAGTCCAGTTGCTATAGGCCCCGAATTGTATTTAATATCCAAACACTAATCCAACACCCACACGATAGTAAAATTCACTCTCAACGGCTAATCCTACTGCCATTGCTTGTCTCACTCCCTCAAACGTATAATATATTTAACGCGGAGTGCAAAACATTAGCTGGAATCATTTTAACGATGTATGTCGAACGGCCTAATTAAACCGTGGTACTAACAGAGGTTTTCCAAATGAAATGTGTACATAAATGTAACCTATATGCTTCGACAGAAAAGACAGAAAATAATGTCTATTTGGGCATATTACATTCAGCCCAGCGCAGTTCGCGCTGCCCCCCCCCCCCCCTAACCAACCCCCTGGGAATTAATTCACCCGCCGCTGCGTCCGATTGCCCGGTGTCGCAATTTCCGCCGTCCGTCAGCAGTTCCCGCGGTATGCCTACACGTAAATGCATTTTCCATGGACATGATCATTCTTCACACTGAAAAAGTGAAATGTATCTCAAACCTCAGCATCTAGCAACAAATCGCTTGGTACACATACAAAACCCATTTGTAACAAAAACATTTTATTAAATTTATAAGGTTAGTGAAGATGCTCCTCGCTTTTGACGCATGCGCAGAAACGATGCGTACCGCGAAAATTGTTGGACGGCGGAAAATGCGACACTGGGCCTTTTACTGGTCATTATGCCAGACTGTTTTAATTTAGGTCAACCCAGCAGGAGCCCGCGCCGGACGTGCTTCTAATCCCCGTCTTATAGTTCTGATTGGTTGCTTTGAATCGAAGTTGGGGTGGTTTAACAGACGACCGATATATGTGTATATACATACAGTGGCCACAATAGGTTGTACACTTTAGTGTTGCCTCTGTTGCCATCGCAATCACAATGCGTCGTATTAACAATATTGGTTGGAGATCCAATCCCTGACCAACCCAGACCGTGCGCCGTACACAGATTGTCAATGGCATCCAAACCAGTGTCTATCAACGGGAGCCGATTCGTACTAGGGGCTCACACGCAGAGAGAATCGTTCAAGTCCAAGCTCTAGCCCGAGCTCAAGCTCAAGCCCGAAATCGAGCTCCACTTGATGCTGCAGTTCCAGCTGAACTTGAAGCGGAACCTGTACCTGCACCTGCACCTGCACCTGCACCTTCACCTCCACCTCCACCTCTACTCTCCGCCTCCATCTCCACCTGCAGCTGAACCTGAACCTGAACCTGAACCGCAACCGCAAGTCCAACCGATTGATGAAGGTAATTATTTTAATACATGCATGTTACGTTTCTACAATTTCATTGCAATGTCTATTGCAATGGAACTCTGAAACTCCAAGCATATCACTGTCACTAATGTGTGCATTTACTTTGATTCTAACTGGTGGATTCGACAGAGCGGGAGGCTTCTACCGAATTCTTATACTGATAATTGCAATTAGCTATCTCGCTTGGTTTCGGTTGTTACATCACTTCCCGCTTGGGGCGCTGCGGTATACGTGTCAACTCTACACTAAACTCTGTGAGCTGGTTTCTATATGCCTATGTGACAATCAAAAATTTAGATTTTTTTCTCTTTCATTTGCCACCTTTATTGTGTATTTCTGTCCATTTTGTTAATCTTGTGCATTCGGAAAGACAGTAGGCCCTACATAGCTTTTAAATGTGTGTGTCATAGTAGCTGCTCATGCTGTTCTCCCACCAATGTCATCCACAAATATGTCACTAATATGTCTATCTTCAGAAGTGCTTTGTGAAACCACTGTTGAAATCGTTATCGAGCAGATTACAGTGTCCCCCCCCACCCCCCTTTACATTACAAAATCATTCTACGATTACACCCATTCGAATAAACGTACATGCACACAGTAGTGACATATCGCTAAAACCACACCATTTAGAAATAAACCGCCTGCTACACATACATATAGGCAACACATTCAAAGAATAGATTATATTAAGTTTATATGGTTAGGGTTGTGCATTTCTATTAATAGCTTTAAGTTTCTCATTATACTCAGGAAATAACAAGGGGAAATGCTTTTTCCAATAGACTACTTCTAGAACTATTCCTGCCATTTTTCTATCAATTAATTCTAAACTACTCCATGGATGTACAATATCACATAAGGAAACAAACTTATTTCTGTAACAAATCTCAGCATTACACATTTCCATGATATCTATCCCAATTAATAATTCAAAAGCTAATGATTCAACTACAAAGAAAGGACATAACTTATTATAAATAGAAATGTAAGTTACACCTAAAGTTGGAATTAAATGACCTGAGATTGATCTCAGTCTACTACCTGGATACAATTGCCTATGTGCTATTCCAATATCTACTAAATTTCTAAATGCATTTACATGTATTCAACTTTTAGCCGCACCTGAGTCTACCAGACCAGTTAATTTTACTTGAACAAAATCAATATCAATACTCGGACGAGTATCAAGTGCGCTATTTAGTCAAACCACCCCGCCCAGCGCCATCTCAGCCTTTCCGCCCTCCCTCCAGCCTGCGCGCGTCCATCATGGCGGAGGACGGAGTTGACCTCTCCCTCCCACCCCAGGTTCAAAAGGGGGGGGGGGGGACACTGGGCGCGCGGGGGGAGGGCGCGCCGCCCACCGGCGGGCCGGCGTGCCACCCTTTCCCCCCTGCAGGTACTGGGTTTGGTACCCGAACATTTTACCTTTATTATTATGAACTTCAATCTTGAACTTTAATTATTATTCCTTATTGTTTAATTTTGCATTACATTTATTACCTCACTGTGCGCGCTTCATGATTACTGCTTTGCATTGTATTTAGCTCACATTATTGGATTTGATTCCACCGCATATCACCCGCGCCCATTGGGGCCGCGCGCGCGCTTGCGTGCAGGTGCGCACACTCGTTGCTTGTTTGTTCACCTGTATAGTCGGACTTCAATAAAAAGTCCTTTTACTCCCCCCGTGCGTCCATTTAAAGGTGGATTATCCTTCTGTTTTCTAGTAGCTTTACTTTAGCTCTTTTGTGTAGGTCATAAGTGGGGTGTAGTTTGTCTACTTTCAGGCAGATTTTCAGGGCCCTATTTTGTAGTATCTGCAATTTTTTAAGTATCTCTTTTTTAGCACCCATGTAGATTACATCCCCATAGTCAAAGTAGGGGAGTACCATGCCTTTGAAGATTTTTATTGACATATCTTGTGTCATATAGTTTCTTAGTTTAGCAAATAGCCATAGTTTGTGATTTACTTTTTGTATGATTTTTGTTACACACAGATTGTAGTTTAGCTGGCTATCTAGTTCTAGGCCTAGGTATTTGTAGTGATTTACACTTTCCAGTGTTTGGTTTCCTAGTGTGCATTGTAGGTTTCTTCCTGTGATTGCTGAGTGTGAGAAGAGTACAGTTTTAGATTCATTTGCATTGATGGTTATTTTATTGGACTCACACCAGCCATCCAGTTTTAGCAGGAGGTTGTTCAGTTTGGTTGCTACCTCCTCTACTGTGCTTCCTTCTGCATATACAACAGTGTCATCCGCATATAGCTGGAGACATTCTGTCTCCAGCCATTTTTCTAGGTCATTTATGTATAGTATAAATAGTAATGGTCCCAGGACTGATCCTTGGGGTACACCACAGGTGACAGTTTGTTGGTCTGAGAGTGTACCATTTACTTTAGTTTTTTGCTGCCTGTTGCTTAGGTAGCATTTTATCCAGTTTATTGATTTGGATTTAATGCCCATGTTGTTTAATTTTCTTATTAATATGCTGTGGTCTACAGTGTCAAAGGCTTTGCTGAAGTCGATGAAGGCTGCTCCAACTAATTTCTTTTGGTTCAATGATGCCAGCACATCACTTGTTAGGTTTGCTATTGTTTTTGATGTGGAGTGTAGTTTTCTGAAACCTCCTCGCCTCTTGTTTAGTATATTGTTTTTTTCCAGGTGCTCATTTATGTGCCTGTGGAATATTTTTTTCAATTAGCTTGCCTGGCGTTTGCAAGATTGATATTGGTCTGTAGTTCCCCATGTTTTGTTTGTCACCACTTTTGTACATGGGGTGATGGTTGCCATCTTCCATGCTGCGATGAAGTGTCCCTGCTCAAATGAGATGTTGAACAGGTCGACCATGATATCTGGGATGGCTTGGAGTGCCTCTTTTAGTATTTTTGTGGGGATTCCATCTATTCCACTTGGTTTGTTTTCATCTATGTCATTTATTAGTTGTGTTAGTTCTTTTAGGTCAGTTTTGCAGGTGGGGATTTCATCCTGGATGTTTTCTGACTTGTTTTCCCAGATTCTTGTGAATTTCTTTGATAACCTTTGTCCTACCGTGGCAAAGTGTGTATTTAGTTTGTTTGCTGCATCACTATCTGTGTGCGTGTTTCCATCCTTATCCTGGAAGCTTATGCGTTCTTCTATCTTATTTTTGGGAAATAGTAAGCTTACATTTTTCCAGAACTTATTTGCGTTGCTTCCCCAGTCCCTGTCTTGTTTTATTATATATTTCCTTTTTGCTGTCCTCACTGCTTTGAGGGAGTTGTTTCTGGCAGCATTATAGGCCCTTTTATCCTCTGGGTCTTTAGTACATTTAACTTTGTCACCTAGCTTTCGTTTTGTTGCGATATGCGTTAACAGTTCCCTGTCTACCCACGGGTCTTGGTTTCTCTGTATTTTTAATTTCTTTATGGGACACATTTCATCTAATGATTGTTTTATTTCTGTGACAATGTTATTCCAGTAGATATCAGCGTCATCTCTGTCTGTTGTGAGGTTGTCTATATTTTCATATAGGTGGTTTTTTAGTGTTTCTTTTGAGTAGTCTTTTAGGGATCTGCCCATCTTATATTTATATTGGCTTGTGCTTTTGAGTTTTTTCCTTGTTACATATATAAACTCATGGTCACTTATACCCCAGCTTCTAGTGCCCCATTTTGTGGCATGGTTTGAGTTGGTTAGTATTAGGTCAATTGTTGAGTTATTATTTCCTAGTCTTGTGCTGTCTGTAATAAGTTGTTGTAGCCCTATGTATGTATGTATGTATGTTTGTGTTAGTGCATTGCCTGTATGTATGTAATTGTAAGCATTAAAAGACTTACAATTCCAGGGGGACGACTGTAGTGGTCTGCACTGACCTCTCAAGCAAGTAACCACATAGACAGGTAGGCGTGGGTAGTATGGTGATATCAGGGAGCCTAGGTGGTGTAATGGTTAGCACACTGGCCCATAATGCAAAGAGATGTGGGTTCGAATCCCACTCTAGGCACACTAATTCCCATTTTCATCACCCCCAGGACACTACCATTTAGTTCCTAATGGATACACTTGGCCCACCCATTTCGTCTTTCCAGCTGTCAACATGGAGAAACCCAACGATGTCGATGCTAGACGCGTGGTTGTACGACATGTCTCCATAGATTTAGCATTGCGGATCTCAGCTCTATGGGAAAACAAGGCTTAAGCGGTTTGAATCGATGACTTAGTTTCACCAACTATTTTCTTGAGGAAAGCCCCAAAAAGTCGTTTTGAGTAGAAATATAGGCAGAAATAGCTTCAAAATGTCATTTTGCACGTTATGTACACGTACCTAACATCAAATACATTTTTAACAAAATTAGCACAAACGACAGAAAGCCGTATACCCCACAGCATATACTCATCGTCAAAAGGTAAACAAAGCAATGACAGCGGTTCGCTTCGAAATTTGAAATTGCAAATTGCTACGTCTATATTATTAAATAATAATAGATTTCTAGATTTTAGCTGCAGTTTTACATACTGTCGCGGTTTCCATACACTGTGATATGTTCCAATAGTAAAACCAGCCTAAACTCACTGTGCCACAGGTATGTCATTTCACTACCTAATCTTATATCAAATTTGACCTTGGTAATAGCAGAGAGCGTGTATATAAACAGATGAGAGGGACAACTCCCGCGAAAATCGGTAACACAGGCTACAGTGGCGTTCCTGGCGGTTAGTGTTGAACAAGCTTTGAGTTTGCCGGTACGCGCAGTGCAAAACATTTGTTTTTATTCAAAATTAATAGAAATGCAGAAGCCTAACCTTATCAATTTAATATAATCCTTTTGGTAAACATGTTTTCTATATATGTGTTCCAAGCGGTTTGTGTCTAGGTCATGTGGTTTTAGAGATATTTCACTTTTTCTGTATGAAGATTGCTCACCGCCATTGACAATGCCTTGAGTTTGCCGTGCGTGTAGTGCAAAACGTGTATTTTATTCAAAATTAATAGAAATACAGAACCCTAGCCATATGAATTTAATATAGTCTCATCGTTAAATATGTTTTCTATATGTGTTTCAAGCGGTTTGTGTCCAGGTCATGTGGTTTTAGAGATATTTCACTTTTTCTGTACGAAGATTGCTCACGGCCATTGACAATGCCTTGAGTTTGACCAGAGAGCATGTATATAAACAGATGAGAGGGACAACTCCCATACTAGACCGTGTAACAGCTGCCGACTGTGGCGCTCCAAGTGGTGGTTGTTGAACAGTATATGACACAGCTGTCAAACTCAAGGCATTGTCAATGGCCTTGAGCAATCTTCGTACAGAAAAAGTGAAATATCTCTAAAACTACACCACATAGAAACAAACTGTTTGGAACACATATAGAAAACATATTTAACGATAAGACTATATTAAATTCACATGCCTAGGGTTCTGTATTTCTATTAATTTTGAATAAAATACACATTTTGCACTACACGTACGGCAAACTCAAGGCATTGTCAATGGCGGTGAGCAATCTTCATACAGAAAACGTTAAATATCTCTAAAACTACACCACATAGAAACAAACCGCTTGGAACACATATAGAAAACATGTTTACCAAAAGGATTATATTAAATTGATAAGGTTAGGCTTCTGCATTTCTATTAATTTTGAATAAAAACAAATGTTTTGCACTGCGTGTACCGGCAAACTCAAAGCTTGTTCAACACTAACCGCCAGGAACGCCACTGTGGCCTGTGTTACCGATTTTCGCGGGAGTTGTCCCTCTCATCTATTTATATACACGCTCTCTGGTTTGACAGCTGTGTCATATAGTGTTCAACAACCACCACTTGGAGCGCCACAGTCGGCAGCTGTTACACGGTCTAGTATGGGAGTTGTCCCTCTCATCTGTTTATATACACGCTCTCTGGTAATAGACTACATCACGGTTCCGACTGCGCATGCGCTGAAAACTGCCGTCGGAGCAAAGCAAAGGCGTACGGCCATTGACTTTGCCTATACGCGCATTGAAAAATGTCAGTTTTATTCAGAATTAATAGAAATCCAAAACCCTAACCTTATAAATCTAATATAATCTTTTTGTTAAACATGTTTTCTATATGTGTTCCAAACGGTTTGTCTCTTGGTCATGTGGTTTTATCAATATTTTACTTTTTCTGTATGGAGATTGCTCACTGCCATTGACAATGCATTGAGTACTCTGGCTATGGCTCTAACACTAGTCTGAGTGCCTAGATCTTTCTAAATCTAAATGCACATGGCATAAGATGTGCTGATTATATTGATGTAAATGCAATGCTGGATAAAAGATTAATATCTTAATTTATTATATATATTTTTTTAGTTAGTATTCTATGTTTCAAACAAGAGCTGAGATGAGCTGAAACAAGCACATTTCATTGCTGCACCCAGTGTATTAGCATGTGCCATGTGCTTTTGGGGGGGTTGTTTTGCTCTGATGCATCCCACAATGCACCGCGCCGCTGGAACCGTGATGTAGTCTATTGAACCGGACATCCAATAACCCCCTTAGCCAAAACGAGGTAAACTCTCCAACCTGGTAAAACAAGCCTAAACTCACTGTGCCATGTCCAAATAGAAGCACGCTACCCATTTCAAGATTGAAAGCGCACACAAATTTACGATGATATTCAGACTGAATGCACATCAAATAACACAATCCCACTTTATTTCAGAGGCACAACAAAAACAAATAAAAATTTACGATCATATTGAAACTGGATACGCGGCAAAGGAAGCACGAGGAAGGCGAGGGTGGGAAATAAACATTGTATTTCACAAGTATATATCAATGAAATGCTATGTCTAAGGTAAGATAATGAGGACAATGGTAATGTTAAATGTCAATGTAGAAGATAAGGATAATGTTAAATGTCAATGTAGAAGATAAGGGTAATGTTAAATGTCAATGTAGAAGATAAGGGTAATGTTAAATGTCAATGTACAAGTCAATAATGGCGAGGGTGATAAAATTGTCTAGACCAGCCCGAGAGCAAGGTCAATGGGAGGAGAGTCCGGGAGATGGAGAGTGCCCCGAAGAGCCCTCCACCAAAAGAGAGGAGAGGACTCGAGGGGTGCAAGAGCGGCGAACCGTAGGCCATCGACTACGGCGATCTCCCGTGAGGTGCAACCTGCAGTCAGGCCGGGGTTGTAGGGGAAGTTGTCATGGCAGGGGGAAAAGGGTAGGCCGAGGAGAGTGACATGATACCGAGCCACCTAGGCCCAGGGGCCAGGGATGTGGGCCCTGGTGAGGGTGTCGGCGAGGACAAAGGAGGCACCGGGCCGGCGGTCGACAGCAACGGTGAAAGAGCCAGGGTTTGCAAGGAGCCAGAGCCGGAGAGTCAGGGAGATGGAGAGTGCCCCAAAGAGCCTTTCACCAAAAGAGAGGAGAGGGCTTGAGGGGCGCGAGGGTGGCGAACCATAGGCCATCCACTGCGGCGATCTCCCATGAGGTGCAACCTGCGAGGGGACAGGGTCGGGCGAGATCTGAAAGCTGGGGGCGAGATGTGAGGGCGAGCGGTGGCAAGGGAGGCGCTCGCCCATATGGGTCACCGGCAGCCCTGGCGGTGCGCTGAGGAGGGTCTCTGGTGGGTTGTCGGAGGTGGCAGTGGGCGCCGACTTCTGAAGGACCGGCGACCTCTGAGGAAGGCGGCGAGATGTGAGCCGGTCGAGAAGGCCGCCAGGGGGTGTGACGTAACCTAGTGAAGAATAACTGTTTTGTTCGTCTTCAGTTACTCTACTTATACTCACTATGACCAGGAGGATACTGGCAACTGTTTGCCAGTCTCCACCAACTAAATACCAAACACAACTCAAAAGAAAGAATGGGAGACAAGTCACGCAAAATTGACAAAATGACAGTGATAAGGTTGAGCTTTAGTGCTACAACTCTTGGTCACCTACTAGTGACCTGCCAACCTGACTCACTTACAACCCGCTGCACAGACCCACATAGCTTCTGCTTGTTCAGTCAAGATTAATGCCTACAGCCCATTGAACCTATGTCCTATGGGTGTTACACACAGCTTAGAGGTGAACTGTCCAGCAAGTGCAAGGAGTTCAAAGAAGCGCAGAGGCAATGTTGGAGACGATTTCTAGCATCACCATGCACACGCCGTTGGGCAAAGTGTGGACAACGATCAGGAGAATAATCAAGGAACACCAAGAGCAAAAGCTCTTGGACTTTTCCTCTGATGGCGATGAGCACTACAACTCCCCATTCAGTGTGGGTGAGTTGAGGTGTTCTTTGGAAAGCTCGCATGACACAGCAGTTGGACCTGATGGAATTCATTATCAATTTTTTAAACACCTCCTCCAACCTGTGCTGAGACTGTTGCTTCAACTCTTCAACAACATCTGGGAGTCGGGTGTGGCCCCACCTCTTGGCGGGAGGCGACAGTAACACCGATTCCCAAACCTAGTAAAGACCAGAGTGAAGCCAACAACTATCGTCCCTTAGCCCTCACAAGCTGGATCTGTAAAACCATGGAGCATATGGTAAACAACCAGCTCGTCTGGCTACTGGATTGGGGACACCACCTGTCCAACCTCCAATGTGGCTTCAGACGTGGCCGCAGCACTCTCGACCATTTGGTTTACATGTAGATCATCATAACAGATGCTTTCCTAAAGATGTAGCAGGAAAAAGCCTATGACACAACGTGGCAGCATGGCATCATGGAAGATCTCCATGCGATTGGCCTTCGTGGCCACCTGCCAATTTTCATCAGGAACTTTCTAGCCTTCAGGCATTTCCGCGTCTGCATCAAGACTACCTATTTCAGCCTACACTCGCAAGAATTAGGAGTACCTCAAGGCAGCATACTGGCCATGACCCTTTACGGGGTCAAGGTCAATGGTATTGCTGCTGCTGTAAAGCAGGGGGTCTCCTGCAGTCTTTTCGTGGACGACTTTGTTTTATATAACAGCGGTGCTAACATGAATGTCATAGAGAGACAGCTACAACTAAGCATAAATGGGATCCATCGATGGTCAGTTCTGAACGGATTCAAATTTTCGAAGACCAAAACAGTCTGCATGCACTTCTGCCTGCTGCGAAGAATACATGCTGAACTGGAACTGACCCTTGATGGGGATCCCATTAAAGTTGTTGAGGAAACCAAATTTTTGGGCCTCATCTGAAAACAAGATGCCTGAAAGCACTAGATATTCTGAGGATGCTGTCCAGCTCAGAGTGGGGAGCGGACCGAGATGTTTTGCTCTCTGTGTACTGAACCTTGGTTTGGTCACAAGTGGATTACGACAGCATAGTATACAGTTCCGCAAGGAAATCGTATATTGGGCTGCTAGACACGGTCCACCACCAGGGGCTGCGCCTGGCCCTTGGGGCCTTCCGCACCTCACCGGTTGAGAGCCTCTACGTCGAAGCCAACAAAACATCACTTAACAACAGGAGAATCAACCTGGCCATGCAATATGTAGTGAAGATAAAAACTAATGCATTGAATCCTGCACACAATTGTCTATTCAAGCGACATGACAAATCCAGGTATGAAGCCAGGCCGAATTACATCCGGCCACTGAGGTTCTGAATGAAACCTCATTTGGAGGCCTTAGGCGTGGATTTGGATGTGTTGAAGCATGCCAAAGTCCCAGAGCATCCCCCGTGGTTGTTGAGGAAGCCGTCGGTTATCCTCCGACTCACGGAACTGAGGAAGTCTGGGACACATCCACTCGAATACCAAGGACTGCATGCAGAGATTCAGGGCCAGTTTGCAGACCACCCCTCCTTATACACTGATGGTTCGAAAGACCAAAGCCGGGTAGCTGCTGCAGCAGTCTGCTGATGGAAACAATTTGGAGTACACTTGCCCGATCAGAGCTCGATTTTCACTGCGGAAACCCGAGCACTTCTCGCATTGGAGTGTATCAAGCAGGTAGAGGCCACGACGTGGATTTCAAAACGTCTTGAAAAAGCAAGACGTTTTGAAAAACCAAGCCAGTTTACATGTAGAAACAAATAGGGGTGACTTGTCACAGTCTGCCACTACTTTAATATTGAGGATGGAACCTAACAAAGTACATCATTAAAATGGCTATAAGTAGCTCTGTAAAGTATATGTGAAGAAAATGCTCCTCTATATAGTATGTTCATAATATTCAATTAAAACTACATTAAAATATAGAGATAATCTTATTTTCCCTATAACATTGTGCTGTTTTTATTCTGGAATAAGTCATTTTTACTGGTGAAACACCATGGTCTATTTAGACAAGTTTTTTTCTTAGAATCAAAATCCTGGACATAGTTAATGAGAAATAACCAACAATATGAACAAATCATGATGAATAGCATCAGGCAGATGGGTTGTTGTTTTATCAGTCTACACAAAGATGGCGCTGGGTGTGTGTGGGTGTGGGTGCAAAGTGAGATTTCTCTCTGTGTGGTATATCCACCATACAGTATATGTGTATGTGCATATACAGACAGATATATACATGTGAAGTGGGCGTGTCTACTCGCCTTGAGCAATGTATATATATATTATATATATATATATATGTGCATATATACACATACATACACACATGTAGGTATGTGTATTACCACACATATATACACATATATTTAGGGTATAATGTGTATATATGGACATCTATATGTGGTTATATATACATATATGTATGGATATACTGGTACTGGTAGTACCCCTATCCTCAAACTTAAAAACAAGGTTTGGCAACAGTCATGGCTCAATGACCATGACCCACATCCCCACTAAGTTTTTCAGTTAGTCAGTTTACAGATGCATCCCCACCCTAGCTTCTTTGTGTTGGTGTAACCCTGCCAGCCATATACAAACCAGGTTAGTGGGTAGTCATGCATGGTTGCCCCACCTGACACCTCCCCCCCCCCCCCCCCAACCACACAGACAAAGTAAAACAATACCCACACAGCAACACTGGTCTGCAATCCACATCCCCACCAGCCCACCTCGAGCCACACCATGCTGGTCAATGATGATGTGGTGATATTTATTTAAATTTTATTTTATTTATATTTAAATTGATTTATTTATTATCCTTACTTTTAAATTTTTTTTCAGATTATTTCTATCCATACTGTTTGCTCATTATTCACATGCTGTCAGGACCTCCCAGCATTCTGCCACCAAATGGACCACTCTGGGCTTAGCAGTTCCTCTATAGCTCAGACAGCAGAGTGTTGGTCTCAAGATCAGAGGATAACTGGTTCGAATCTTGGAACCCGAATACTTTTTTTGTAAAGAATGTCTTAATAATTTTTTTTTTAAATGCGTAATTATATTAATATTAGTCAACTTTACCGGGCTCGACTTTACCCCGGGTCGACTTTACCCCAGGTCGACCAGGTCGACTTTACCTCGGTTCGAGTTTACCCCAGCTCGACTTTACCCAACTTGACATTACCCGGCTCGACGTGACCCGCCTTGATGTTACCAGGCTCGACGTGACCCGCTTCAATGTTACCCACCTCGACGTTACCCACCTCAACATTTCCCACCAGGGGCCATATTCATGAGCTCAGGGTAGGGCTCTAACCGTAGGGTAGGGTATCCCCCCCGGCTAACGGTGGAAAATCTGTATTCATGAGCTCGGGATAGCACTACCCTGGGGCTCTATCCGGAGGGTACGCTATCCCACTTTCGACCCAGGGGTAACCCACTATCCCGAGGGGATAGTGAGTGTGTGTGGCTCTGAATCTATTCAATGGGATCATATTTTATAGATTTAAATACGCAATAAGTGAAATTTATTCAAATTAACCCTAAATCCAAACCAAAATTAACACTGACGCCGTAACGGCGTCGATATTAATATTTTCGAATCGCCGAATGTAAAGTACACAAATCGGCGCAAAAATGGCTGCCGCCATCGCTGTCATATCTGTATGTATGCGCGCGCACCCGGGCAGAAGTTGTACGGAGAGCTCCTTAAATAAAGCCTTGCTATACATCAACAGAAGCGTACGGACGTTCTTTGTTGCTCCCAGTACGGTCACG
This sequence comes from Branchipolynoe longqiensis, assembly GCA_030323885.1. Lineage (NCBI taxonomy): Eukaryota > Metazoa > Annelida > Polychaeta > Phyllodocida > Polynoidae > Branchipolynoe > Branchipolynoe longqiensis. Next base: position 1,970 of record JASIRB010000165.1, on the reverse strand, counting down.
ACTCAGAACGTCGGATCCAATCAGATACTACCTTTCAGACTGTCCAATCAAAGGGCTTGTTTGTTATAGTCCCAAGACCCAAAATGGCGCTCCCCATGACAGAAAAAAACTGGCAAACTGACAAACTCTCATAATCTCTGCGTGCTGTTTTTGCCAGTCTATATGCTTTTCCAGTGCTTCTAATAATTGTGAATAAAAAATATTAATAGATCCATGAACATATTCCGATATCAAATGCAAGCATTCTTTTGTTTTAGCACAGGATAGCCTATATATTCGCGAAAAACGGCGAAACGCACCCCCGTCTATGCGGAGCATTTATTTTTGAAAATTAAATTTAAAAGCTTTCAATGGATCGATTAAAAATATCTTGATGCGCAATTGAAGAGGAAGATCTGAAGTATTTAATTTAATCTAAGAGCAATTTATTCTGAAAGTATTAAAAACAGAGATAATAGTGAAAGTTGGGATATTCTGAGTGTCAGTGCCAGCGTTAGCCTTACCAGATCATGGCCTCAAAAACTATTTTCTCAAAATAAATTCAAGAACTTCCAATTGGCTGATAAAAAAAAAGCTGAATGTGAAATTGTAGAGAAAGATCTGAACTATTTAATAGAAACAAGAGAAATTTTCTTTCAAAGCACCAAAAACCGCAAATTACTGTGATAGGGTAGTTTTAATGTTGTCTCTATGACAGTGGCATTTGTTTTACCCTTCGCGCGTTGCGAACGCAAAAAGTGCCCGGATGTCCAACATCGAGAATGGCTTGCCGTTTGGGGTCTCCGTCGGTTTCAGCTCTACGCTGTCACTTCTGTGGGCATTCGGGCATGCTCCAAATTCGACCGACGCTTTCAAACTGCACAATGTTGCAGTTTTAGGTCTCCGTCGGTTTCAGCTCTACGCTGTCGCTTCAGTTGTTTTTTTGTGTGTTTTTCTTGGGGTGGGGGGGGGGCTTTTACATTCTTTTAATTATTGTTTCATATATCTACTCAGGAGGGGGGGGTAAAGGTAGGGGTACTTCATCTTTTCCTTTTTTTACACTATCTCGTGAAGGGGAGGATATTATTTTAATAATTATTTTTGTATCTATGAGAGGGGGGGGGGGATAATTCTTGTTTATTTGTGTTCCTAGATCGGCAGGGCGAGGGGATTATTTTAATAATCATTTTTGTATCTGAGCCAGGGGGGGGGGGTGATTCATTTTGTATCGCTGAGGTGTTTTTTTTGGGGGGGGGGGGTTATTTCCTACCTCTATTCACACAGCGGATGCATGCTTGGTGGGTTTTTTTTTGGGGGGGGGGCTTTTACATTCTTTTAATTATTTTTTAATATATCTCGGGCTGAACTCAACGGAGTTACTTTTCTTTTTTTTTTTTTACTATCTCAGGAGGGGGAGGAGAATATTTTAATAATTATTTTTGTATTATAATGGCCCACGGCCCTCCGACTCTCACTCTCACGGTCACTCACGGAAGAACACCAAGATTCAATCAGAGTACGCTTCAACTTGGTTTATTGAACCATCTGGTCTCCGCGGCGTCAGTAGTTGTCTGACCTGCCCCCTGACTCGCCAGATCCCACATCGACTCAATAGGTGTGTGTGGGGGGGTGGGTCAGCCACCCGCAGTAGAGGGCAGCCCAGTTGGGGTCTACCCGGTGGCTACCCGTGCCGCCACCTGGCGCAGTATAGTGGTACTGCGCTGGTGTACGACGTAGTCTCCGCTGCTACCGCGTGGTAGAGCTCATGTACAGACTACTACAGTATCTTTGAGAGGGGGGGGTAATTGTTTATTTTTGTTCCTATCTCGGGAGGGGGAGGAGATTATTTTAATAATTCTTTTTGTATCTGCGAAGGGGGGGGGGTGATTCTTTTTGTGTCGCTGTGGTGGTGGGGGGGGGGGGGTACTTTTATTTATCTATTCATGGCTTGTTTTTTTTTGGGTGGGGGGGGGGAGGTATTTCCTACCTCT
>JASIRB010000201.1:0-23686 GCA_030323885.1 Branchipolynoe longqiensis | reverse complement strand
GGGGTCTGAACCACGTATCAGTACATGCTGATAGTGCTGCAGCTTTTAACAATGTATTAGTAGTATACGCTGACAGCGGTGTGGGGTCTGAACCACGTATCAGTACATGCTGATAGTGCTGCAGCTTTTAACAACGTATTAGTTGTATACGCTGACAGCGGTGTGGTGGGTCTGAACCACGTATCAGTACATGCTGATAGTGCTGCAGCTTATTAACAACGTATTAGTTGTATACGCTGACAGCGGTGTGGGGTCTGAACCACGTATCAGTACATGCTGATAGTGCTGCAGCTTTTAACAACGTATTAGTTGTATACGTGACAGCGGCGTGGGGTCTGCACCACGTATCAGTACATGCTGATAGTGCTGCAGCTTTTAACAACGTATTAGTTGTATACGCTGACAGCGGTGTGGGGTCTGCACCACGTATCAGTACATGCTGATAGTGCTGCGGCGATTAACAACGTATTAGTAGTATACGCTGACAGCGGTGTGGGGTCTGAACCACGTATCAGTACATGCTGATAGTGCTGCAGCTTTTAACAACGTATTAGTAGTATACGCTGACAGCGGTGTGGGGTCTGAACCACGTATCAGTACATGCTGATAGTGCTGCAGCTTTTAACAACGTATTAGTAGTATACGCTGACAGCGGCGTGGGGTCTGAACCACGTATCAGTACATGCTGATAGTGCTGCAGCTTTTAACAACGTATTAGTAGTATACGCTGACAGCGGTGTGGGGGTTCTGAACACGTATCAGTACATGCTGATAGTGCTGCGGCTTTTAACAACGTATTAGTAGTATACGTGGACAGCGGTGTGGGGTCTGAACCACGTATCAGTACATGTGATAGTGCTGAGCTTTTAACAAGTATTAGTAGTATACGTGACAGCGGTGTGGGGTCTGAACCATTCAGTACATGTGATAGTGCTGCGGCGTTTAACACGTATTAGTAGTATACGCTGACAGCGGTGTGGGTTGGTTGTGTAGTGCTGCAGCTTTTAACAAGTATTAGTGTATACGCTGACAGCGGTGTGGGGTCTGAACCACGTATCAGTACATGCTGATAGTGCTGCAGCTTTTAACAACGTATTAGTAGTATACGCTGACAGCGGTGTGGGGTCTGCACCACGTATCAGTACATGCTGATAGTGCTGCAGCTTTTAACAACGTATTAGTAGTATACGCTGACAGCGGTGTGGGGTCTGAACCACGTATCAGTACATGCTGATAGTGCTGCAGCTTTTAACAACGTATTAGTAGTATACGCTGACAGCGGTGTGGGGTCTGAACCACGTATCAGTACATGCTGATAGTGCTGCAGCTTTTAACAACGTATTAGTAGTATACGCTGACAGCGGCGTGGGGTCTGAACCACGTATCAGTACATGCTGATAGTGCTGCAGCTTTTAACAACGTATTAGTAGTATACGCTGACAGCGGTGTGGGGTCTGAACCACGTATCAGTACATGCTGATAGTGCTGCAGCTTTTAACAACGTTATGTAGTATACGCTGACAGCGGTGTGGGGTCTGACCAGTATCAGTACATGCTGATAGTGCTGCAGCTTTAACAACGTATTAGTAGTATACGCTGACAGCGGTGTGGGGTCTGAACCACGTATCAGTACATGCTGATAGTGCTGCAGCTTTTAACAATGTATTAGTGTATACGCTGACGCGGTGTGGGGTCTGCACCACGTATCAGTACATGCTGATAGTGCTGCAGCTTTTAACAACGTATTAGTAGTATACGCTGACAGCGGTGTGGGGTCTGAACCACGTATCAGTACATGCTGATAGTGCTGCAGCTTTTAACAACGTATTAGTTGTATACACTGACAGCGGCGTGGGGTCTGAACCACGTATCAGTACATGCTGATAGTGCTGCAGCTTTTAACAACGTATTAGTTGTATACGCTGACAGCGGTGTGGGGTCTGAACCACGTATCAGTACATGCTGATAGTGCTGCAGTTTTAACAACGTATTAGTTGTATACGCTGACAGCGTGTGGGGTCTGAACACGTATCAGTACATGCTGATAGTGCTGCAGCTTTTAACAACGTATTAGTAGTATACGCTGACAGCGGTGTGGGGTCTGCACCACGTATCAGTACATGCTGATAGTGCTGCAGCTTTTAACAACGTATTAGTTGTATACGCTAACAGCGGTGTGGGGTCTGAACCACGTATCAGTACATGCTGATAGTGCTGCAGCTTTTAACAACGTATTAGTAGTATACACTGACAGCGGTGTGGGGTCTGCACCACGTATCAGTACATGCTGATAGTGCTGCGGCGATTAACAACGTATTCATAGTATACGCTGACAGCGGTGTGGGGTCTGCACCACGTATCAGTACATGCTGATAGTGCTGCAGCTTTTAGCAACGTATTAGTAGTATACGCTGACAGCGGCGTGGGGTCTGCACCACGTATCAGTACATGCTGATAGTGCTGCGGCGTTTAACAATGTGTTAGTAGTATACACTGATAGTGCTGCGGTGTCTACACGACGTATTAGTACACGCTGATAGTGACTTTAAAATTGATACTTGTCACTTCCTAGCCTGGCACTCGGCATTAATAGGATATAGGGCAAGGACTGGTTAGCTCATTGTCAGGATATTGTGAAGGATATATCGGATCATGGTGCTGGCGGCCTGATTTCCCAGTGGGGCAGCATTATAAAGGTGCCATGAGTATGTTGCTAGGACACAAAACAACAATCAACAACAACCAACAACAATGCCTACAGCCCCACCTTACTACGCTAGATACTGCCCCTCGCTACTGCATACTGCCTCACCCTACTACAAATGAAAATGAATATGCATGTTTTTTAGAGTAGTGTTTTGAACTTACAGGTAGTGTTTTGAACTTAAGGATAGTGTTTTGAGCGTGGCCACAATAGTGATTTGAACCTACCTTCAACTAGGTTGAAAATACTACGGTAGTGTTTTCAACCTAGGTTGAAAACACTACCGTAGTGTTTTTGTGGGGTAGTGTTTTGAACTTACTACACCGGGGCTGGGATGGGGAGGGTCTGCTCGGCGTGGCATTTGGCCGGTGTCGGAGTTATTAGCCTTGTCAGCAGTAACTATAATAAACGCGCCCATCTAGACGCCGTGGTCGCCACGGCGGTTGTTTGTTGGAGTTTTACGCCCTGACCACATCTAAGGTCACATCTTCTTTTTGTGTGTGTGATATGTGTATTTATGCTGCCCTCAATGGTTACTTGTTATTTGAATCAAATTCACTGGTGCAGAGAGAGAGACAGAGAGATAGAGAGATAGAGAGATAGAGAGATAGAGAGAGAGATGGGGAAGGAAGCAGGTAGAGAAAGATGATAGAGAAAGGTGAAAGGAAATAGAACCAGTGAGAATTTGTCTGTTTGGGTTTTACGTCCTGGCAACATCTAAGGTCATATCAGGACGGATACCGACTTGTGACAGTGCACACTCATGATGACTTTTATAGTGCTGCCCCACTGGGAGACCAGGCTGCCAGCACCATGACCTAATGTCCCACTCAGTCACATTATCCTGACACTGAGCCAACCAGTCCTTGTCCTATCCTAATAATGCTGTGCGCCAGGCTAGGAAGCGACAAGTATCAACTTTTAAGTCATTGGTTTCACTTGACCTGTGGGTTTGAATGTGGTCGGTCGCCACTATTTTGAATCAGGGCCGAGTCAAACCAATGACTTACCAAATTGATACTTGTCACTAGCTAGACAGACGCTCGCCATAATTAGGATAGGGCAAGGACTGGTTAGTTCCATATCAGGATAATGTGACCAAGTGGGAAATTGGGTCTTGGTGTCGGCAGCTTGATCTCCCAATGGGCCAGCACTATAAAATCGCCATGAGTGTGCATTATCACAAGTTTGTACCTATCCTGATATGACCTTAGATGTTGCCAGGATGTAAAACCCCAAACAAACTATTTCTCCTTGGTTCTATTTCCTTCATTCCCTCTCTTTTTCTGTCACCTTTCGTTACCTGCCTCCTTCCGTCAGTCCATCTATCTCTCCATCTCTCACTCTCTCTCTGTCTGTTCGCATCATTAAATTGTATTCATATGAGAACTCCAGTTGTTAAATTCAATTTAGAAAGTAAATTATGAAGCCATAATGCAGCGAGGGCTGATTAAATTGGCGGAAACTTAAAGCCGCATAGTCCGGTGAAAACATCAAATTTTCAAAACCAAAACCATTATCTAGATTTGATTCTACATATCTAACTTAGATACTGATGCACTTATTAAACATTTGTCTGAACACAGAAGGGAATAGTGTGGCAACTGGATAGAACCTGTTCGTGCAGAAGCCTATGCTGTCAGAGTTTTGGCATGCATGCCAAAATTAATTGTTCATGGTTCCACTTCAAATATCTCAAAGGTTAGCGATTTATTGAAAGTTACTTCAAACTATGCAACTTTAATTGGTGTGTGCACTTTGCGAAGACCCGGATATATTGTACCCCCATAATAAATCAAAGCAAAACAAAATGAAGGCAGGCACCTGCCAATACAAACCAATACAAACCAAACACAGAACCTTGTTAACCACCCACATATACAGAAACAGAACACACTCACTACCAACACAAATCAAACCAAAAACAAAACAAGAACACTAAACAACTGCAAACTACAAACCCAACACATATATGATAAACCAAAAAAACACATTAGCAATGAGAAATGATTACAATATCAAGTACATAGTCAAGTATTCACCTGAGATTGACAAGAATAGTGACTGATGCTGCACATAATGCAGCATGAGTCATGCACACCCATTGTACAAAGTGTCCTGTACTGCACAGAAACAGCACAGGATACTGTCCCAAACCATGTGTAAAATTGCAGAGTGCATGTAAAACGGCTGGAAGACCAGTGCTCCAGTGTTGATACTACACTTGTTCAGATGAATAAACACTTGTGGAAAAACAATTTGTGAAGAGCAGCCTCCTGCTGAAACGCTGGCTGCGTTAAGTGTGCGCTAATTGACACTAGGTGGCGCCTCTCACTTCTGTGTATAACCCACACCCTGCCGTCCCTGTGTCGGCCTGCGGCTTCATGCCGTCATGGACCGGACGGGATGGCCGAATGAGTTGAGAGTCCGTTTCCTGTTTTGGTAGATCATGAGATTCGGACCCATATTAAGTCAAACTAATAACTTGAAAATTGATACCTGCCTCTTCCTAGCCATGCGCTCGGTATTATTAGGATAGGACAAGGACTGGTTGACTGAGTGGGATATTGGGTCATGGTGGTCTGGTCAAAGTCAAAGTCAAAGCCAAAGCTCGGTTAAACCAATGATCGGCTAACCCAAACAAATTTCTGGGGTCCCTTCAAGTTTGGTTTAACGGGGTTATTCTGTATGTGCTTTGCAAACACTCAGTCCTTACCGGTGTAGTACTTTACATCATAAGTGACGACATCTAGTCGGAAGTCATTTAGTGAAGTGATAAACTGATATAGACCGCACTTCATCTCCGTACTGAGACGCAGGTTATTCCGGAAGTAGGTCTGCAGGGTTTGTTTCTATTGGCTGCCAAGTTGCACCTTGTATTGGGCTGACAGTGTGATCTGAGCTGGCATGTTCACAGCCTGATACATCTAAGTATGAGTTATTGATTTATAGCACATCCACACACACACCCCACATCCACACTCACACACCCACACACAATCACACACACACAAACAGACACAGTCACACACACACAAACAGACACAGTCACACACACACATCCACACACCAACACACACATCCATACACACACACATCCACACACACACACATCCGCACACCCACACAGACATCTACACACCGACTCACACACACAGTCACACCAACACCCCCACCCACATCCCCACATACACACACCCACATTGTGACACACCCATACACACCCACACGCACCCACACCCACACAGAGTCACGCACCCACACACCTGGTCACCCACCCACACACACTCACCCCCACACACACCCTCACCCACACAACCACACTCCCACACCGACACACATACACCCTCACCCCCACACACACCCTCACCCACACTCCCACACTCCCACACTCCCACACGCCCACTCACCCCACAGACGGGTCGCGGTAGCCCAACGGGTAGAGCGCCGGTTTCCAGTGTGGACGGTCGGGAGTTCGAAACCTGGCCAAATCAAACCAATGACTTACAATATCGCTACCTAGGCTGGCACTGGGCATTAATAGGATAGTGCAAGGACTGGTTAGCACAGTATCAGGATAATGGGACTGAGTGGGATATTGGGTCAATGGTGCCGGCAGTTTGAGTTCCTAGTGGGGCAGCACTATAAAGTCGCCATGAGTGCGCACTGTCACAAGACGGTATCCATCGTGATATGACCTTCGATGTTGCCAGGGCGTAAAACTCCAGCAACCATCCAGCCAATCCAGTGGGGCAGCACTATAAAGTCGCATTGAGTGCGCACTGCTACAAGTCGGTACCCGTCCTGATATGACCTCAGATGTTGCTAGGATGTAAAACCCCAACAAACAATCACCCACATACACCCACACCCACACCTCCAACCCCTTCAGCCCCTCCACCCCCTCCACCCCCTCCACCCCCTCCACCCCCTCCACCCCCTCCACCCCCTCCACCCCCTCCACCCGATAGGTGGCGCCCCGTCACCTCCCGAGTCGGGTACGGCGAACGCTGGCCACCTGGTGGGTGTGCCGAGAACTTCGCGGAATGTGCAACAACTGAAACTGGAAATAGCAGCGCAGTGAAATAGTGAACAATTTGGATCTCCACCGCTGTGTATAACTTACAGCGTCATCAAAGGCCAGTTGAACTCAAACCATGTATATGTGGTGTGGGAGGTTAAAAATCACATTGGTCGGTAAAAGTGTAGGATCGGGCTTTCTATCGACAAATTGTCTAATGGTGAAAACAAGTCTATTCATACTTATCCATGATAGGCAGTATCATCATCATCATCATCATGCAGTCGGTCGCGATGCGACAAAGACTGCTTTCATTACTTGACTGCCGCTCTCCTTTGTGCGGTTGTACATTTCATGAAAGCTGCCTGCAAAAGTGTTGAAGTGCTGCTGGCTTTTGCAAGTTACCAGCGGCACTCTCTCGGGGAGCAAATAGAGGTTTCACACCGGCAAGAACATGTCAAGACAGGCGCAAAACTATTTGTCCCTGCAGTGGCTGGTCGCGAGATGTTGGGAGTTCCATACATCAACCGCCCTTAATGCTGCCACAGTGACATGGTTTTCTGTTTAGGGTTTGCTCCCTTAGCCTTCGGTTCTGTCAAGAACCTGTACCACAAGGCAGTGGTTTACAACTTTGCAGGGCAGGGGCGTTAAACTCCCTGAGGTATTGCAATACCTGCATACCACCAGGCAGTATACATATTCAAGAAAAAGAACCAAAAAAGAAACGCACACATCATTCCAACTTTTAACTACATTATTAACTGAATACAGGTTAGTCATTGCCCAAGTTTGTATTTGCTCCCAGTTGGATGTCAAACATTTGGCCATTCTGACATTTTTCTTTTTAGGAAACCCACTGCTGCCACATAGGCTACACTTTCCAATAAGCAGGAATGGGTCTTTTATATGCACTTTCCCACAGACAGGACATAACATACCACAGCATTTGATGAACCAATTGTGGACCAGTGGTTGGAACGGAAAATAGCCCAAACTGCAAATGGATCCATTGAGAAGGATCGATCCCATTGTATTTGTAAAGTCTACTGCTCGAATCTGTGGTTATGTAGGCAGGCTATAATGAAATCAATACAGACAAACAGAAAGGAATAGTATAAAGTGTGAAAGAAGAGAGAGAGTCAAGCCCTCTGGTTTAGTATTTATATGGTATATGGATTCAGTGTAGAGTATCACCCCACTCAATTCTCCCAATGAGAAACAAGCATTCTTAGCTCTACCAATAGGGATCCAGCATTCCTGGTCCCCATGGTTACCAGTGATCTGCCAACCACCAAGTTGTGTGGCTCCCCTGGCCACCACCTGCCTTGAGCCCGACTGTGGTGATCCTGACTAGCAGAGGGGGGAGGGGGTAGGCTCTGAGTGCCCCTTACACACAGCCCTGCCAGCACCACTATGTCTATTTACTCTCACTCAGGCACCACCAACACCTACATATACACATACATGCACCTGGTCGCATATACCCGATCAATAATAGAACATTTGCATTCCCCACCAATGCATTAAATCGGATTATTTTACACGATGATTGACAGCTTCACAGGTGGACACTCTACCGCCTGAGCTACGTCCCACTCCTGGGGCCGTATGCACCAAGTTGTGCTAGTCTTAACCGGAGCTAGGCGCTAACTCCGGTCAGCTAGCTCCGGGTAGTGGGGGGTCAGCGAAAAGGATAAAGTGGTATGCACCAATGTTTTAGCCGGGGCAGGTAGATAACCGTGAGTTTATTTATAGATTTGGGAATTCCCTCGAGTCGACAATATGAATAAGGCCGCCAATGCGGCGTCGGTGTTAATATCGGTTCGAATTTAGGGTTAAATTGATAAGATTTCATTTATTGCGTATGTAATTCTGTTAAATATGACAGCATTGAATAGATTTGGGCATAATATATTGCCGCCGATTCGGCGGCGATGGCGGTAGCCATGTTCATTTGACATTGGACAGGTTGGATATCGACGTCGCTGCGGCGGCGGCGGTTTGTTTACTTTATATTCGTCGATTCGAAAATATTAATATCGCCGCTGCTGCAGCAGCAGCGTTGATCTCAGTTCGATTTTAGGGTTAATTTAATCAAATATCACGTTTAGAGTATGTAATTCTGTCAAATATGATCGCATTGAATAGATTGAGACCCACACATGCACACTAACCGCCCCGGCTGGCAGTTAAACCTGATTTGAAACTGGGGTAGCTTAGCCTAGGCTACGGTCCGTGGTTAGGGCTGGCCCCGATTGGTGCATACCAATTTTCCACAGTTAGCCGTGTGGAGATACCCAAACCGCGGTTAAGGCCCTAACTCCGATTGGTGCATATGGCCCCAGGTGAACAAAGCCACTCACCTCGTTCAAACTTTTAACTGCATTATTAACAGAATACAGTTTGGTCTTTGCACAACTTCATGTTTTCTCTCAGTTATCCTCTATGAATAGAACAAGTGATGGAGAATTTCCATGTCATCAAATAATTAAGCGCATCACGAGGGAAGAGTATGCATTGTAATTGTAGCCTGCTTAAAGCTGCATAGTCCGATGAAACATCAAATTATCAAAACCAAAACAATGTTTTAGATTTTATTCTACATCTCTAACTTCGATAATACTGCACTTATTAAGCATGTGTCACCACATAAGAAGAGAATACTGATGCAGTTTAATTTGTTTGTTTGTTGTTGTTTTAGGTCCTAGCAACATCTAAGGTCATATCAGGACGGGTACCCACTTGTGACAGTGCGCACCCATGGCGACTATATAGTGCTGCCCCACTGGGAGACCAGGCCACCAGTACCATGACTTGATATCCCACTCAGTCACATTATCCTGAAACTGAGCCAACCAGTCCTGTCCCTATCCTAATAATGCCTAGTGCCTGGCTAGGAAGCAACAAGTATCACTTTTTAAGTCATTGGTTTGACTCAACCAGGGTTCGAACCCATGATCCCAGGGTCTACCAGAGGCAATTTAATAGAACCTGTCACTGCAGAAGTCTATGGCGTCAGAGTGTTGACGCGCTTGCCAAAACTAATTTGACATATTCACACTTCAAAATATAGCAATTTAAAATAAAAGTTACTTCAAACTTAAGTAACGTAGATTATGATAATCAATTCAATGTAATTATCTCAGAAAAATTAAAGAAATTCAAAACCATCGGACTGTGCAACTTTAATGAATGGTGATGAAGGTGAGAGTAACTTGCTAATACCCCCATCACACCAAACTAGTTCTCACTACGTTCTTGAAAATGTTGCTGAATGGACTCAAACTGTGTGCGAACGGAATGGACGTAGTAGCAACTTTGTATGGTCATTTTACAAATGGAATGGATGGGCTATAACGGAATGGTGCTCCAGAACTTTGAGCATGCCCAACATTTTCTTGCAGCCACGTTCTACCCCGACCATAGCCCGTTTTAGAATGTGGTCAGACGTTTTGAGAACTAGTTTGGTGTGATGGGGGTGTTAATATGCAACTGAAATGAGATCAACATGAGTCTGCAGCAACTCAATACATTTTTCTGACGACAGCAAAATCTGCTCTAAAGTCGGAATCTGCATGAAAAGCCAGGCGGCAATCTCTGCGACAATGGATGATTGTGGCAGTAAGAAAATGGCGGCAGTAAGAAAATGGCGGCAGTAACAAAATAGCGGCAGTAAGAAAATGGCGGCAGTAAGAAAATGGTGGCAGTAAGAAAATGGCGGCAGTAACAAAATAGCAGCAGTAACAAAATGGTGGCAGTAACAAAATGGTGGCAGTAACAAAATGGCGGCAGTAACAAAATGGCGGCAGCAATCATGAGCAGGCCAACCAGACGGATGGCTGAATGATCGTCCCTCTCCCCTTTTGGTAGATCATGAAATTCGAATCCACGAGTTGCAACCCTGGTCGAGTCAAACCAATGACTTAAAATTGTATACTTGTCGCTTCTTAGCCAAGTGCTCAGCATTATTAGGATAGAGCAAGGACTTGTTGGCTCAGTGTCAGGATAATGTGACTGTGTGGGATATCGGGTCATGGTGCTGGTGGCCTGGTCTCCGAGTGGGGCAGCACAATAAAGTTGCCATGATTGCCCACTGTCATAAGTCGGTACCGTCCTGATTTTACCTTAGATGTTGCCAGGATGTAAAACTCCAACAACCAACCAACTAAGCAGGACAAACAACCAGTTTGCAATCTTCGTGGGATTGTAAAGGTATTGCAGTTGTCTGCATTGACCTCTCAGTCTCAGGCGAGAAGCCACATAGACAGGTGGGCACGGATAGGGTGATATCAGGGAACCTAGGTGGTGTAATGGTTAGCACACTATCCCGGAATGCTAGAGATGTGGGTTCGAATCCTGATCTAGGCACAATATTCCTCATTTATATCAACCCTACGACACTTGTTCCATGACCATGATCCTGTACAAGCTACGCGCTGTATGGTTGTTGAACCTACCCTGTGTATGTATGTATGTGTAAGTGCATTGCCTGTATGTATGTAATTGTAAGCATTAAAAGACTTACAATTACAGCGGGACGAGTGTAGTAGTCCACACTGATCTCTCAGGTAAAAGGCGCCGCATAGACAGGTAAGCATGGATAGGGTAACAAGATCAGGAAGTCTAGGTGGTGTAATGGTTAGTACACTAGCTCAGAATGTAAGAGGTGTGGGTTCGAATCCTGCTCTAGGCACAATTTTACCCATTTACTTCACCCCCACTACAGGTATGCAAACTAGAGCGCACCTTGAATGAGGCACCCCCTCCCACCCACCACACGCACCATCCCCGACACTGATTTGTTGCTGATGGTCTACACCCAGGTCAGCGACAAGGGCCATATTTTTTTTTTTTTTTTTTTTTTTTTTTTTTTTTTTTTCGTCCATTAGTTGTTTAAGCAGGGGAAATTTCAGTCATAGACGACTGGTCTTCCTCATTCCACTGCTGGTCGATAGAAAGCCCGAGCCTACACTTTTACTGACCCAAGGGATTTTTAACCTCCCACACCACATAGACATGGTATGAGAGCAAACGGCCTTTGATGACGCTGTAAGTTATACACAGCGGTGGAAATCCAAATTGGCAGAGCTGGAGGCACGGGGAATCGAACCGCCGACCCTCAGATTAGTCTGACCTAGAAAAAAGTCAGACACTCTAACCACTCCGCCACAGAGAACGCCACATATTCATGGTGAAAAGCTAGCGGTATCTATTCTGTCAGTCATATCAATCACATTCACGTGCTTGCATTGAAATTTGCACGAAATTCCGAAATGGTCAGATATGTGTCAAATAATAGCAAACACAATCTCAGATGCAATCTTGAAGCGGTCGGACTTATGTCAACTGACAGCGAAATCCAATTCACAAAATATAACCAAAATCACAGCGGGGTGATCCCGGCCAGTTGCTTGGATGATATTGGTAGAAGATGTGTTTGTGGTTTACATTGGTAAAGAGGTATTGCATGTTATTTACCTTAAAACAGTGTTGACGCGAGGCCATGAAATCTACTCAACCTGAGCCGAATGTGTCTGAGTGTTAGTTGGTACTGACACCCAATGCATTCAGGGGGTGGTTCGAGAGGCAAACTGATCAACCACACCTCTCCCCCACCCCCACCCACACCCGACACCCACACCCCCACCCCACCATACACCAGCCACTCCCCTACACCCCCCCTCACGTCACCCCCCCACACACAGCCTCCTCTCTACTTTACCTGTCCTCTCCATCACGTCACTGTAGAACCGTTAGTATTGTTTTTCAACCAATCACCTCCAGCCTCACCCCCCCCCCCCCACCCCCACATCAACCACCCCCCCCAACGCCTCCCCGCCCATACTTACCTACTTACCTACTTACCTACTTACCGGGGTCATCGCTCCACCCTAAGCCCCCAGCACACACAAAGCCATGTAAATCCACGACCCTTTACCCTCCTCAACCCCGGAAGTACATTCCCACCCCCCCCACCCCACCCACCCCACCCCCCCCACCCCCATCCCTCAACCCCACCCCACCCCCACCCCCACCCCCACCCCCACCCCCACCCCGTGACCTACATTTGGAAGCCTCCTCCAATCATTCCAACAATATGTACCTTCTCGTACCAACCCGATCCAACCTTCTATTGGTGATTTGTTTGGTGTTTTACGTCCTAGCAAAATCTAAGGTCATATCAGGACGGGTACCTACTTGTGACAGCACGCGCTGATGGTAATGTATAGTGCTGCCCCACTGGGAGACCAGGCCACCAGCACCATGACCTGATATCCCACACAGTCACATTATCCTGACACTGAGCCAGCCAGTCCTTGCCTTATCCTATTAATGTCGAGCACCTGGCTAGGAAGTGACAAGTATAAATATTTAGGTCATTGGTTTGACTCGAACCCACGAAGCCATGGGTTTGAGTCGCCCAATCTCCCAAAACAAGAGACGGACGGTCAACTCATTCGGCCATCCTGTCTGGTCCCCTATACTATTGGTGGTGGGGTGGGGATGGGCGGCTTGTGTGGTGATGGAGAGGGGGTCCCAATGGTGTTGAGTGCGGGTGGGGGTGGGGGTATTTCCTGATTGAAGTGCCACTGCGGCTAGTCTTGTTGCTCGGTGCGTTGATCTGTTTACAGGGATGTTACATTACTTTTTTGTTGTTGGTACAGTTGTTGATTAAGCAGGGGAAATTTCAATCGCGGACGATTGGTCTACCTCATTCCACTGCTCCTTGCCCGATCCTAAGAATTCCCAGTACCAGGCTAGGAAGTGACAAGTATAAATTTTTAAGTCATCGGTTTGACTTGACCGGTTTTCGATCCCATGATCTACCAACATGGGAGACGGATGCTCTAACTCATTTGGCCATCCGATCTTACCGAACAGTGCGGCACTGAGCGCTGTCAACAACCCATACAGGTGACACCGTCACTTCTGGGAGATTGATGGTAATGGGACAGACCTGCCCACCGACCCCCCCCCCCCCCACACCCACCAACACCCTCAGACCCACCAACACCCCCAGGGCCACATCCACCCCCCACCGGTAGTAGATCATGGGCTTCGAAACCACGGGTTCAAACCCTGGTCCAGTCAAACCAAAGACTTATATAATTGATACTTGTCGCTTCCTAGCCTAGCGCTCGGCATTATTAGGATAGGGCAAGGACTGGTTAGCTATGTGTCAGGATAATGTAACTGCATGGGATATCGGGTCATGGTGCTGGTGGCCTGGTTTCACAGTGGGGTGGCACTATCATATAATTATAAAGTCGCCATGAGTGTGGACTGTCACAAGTCGGTACCCATCGTGATATGACCATAGATATTGCCAGGTGGTAAAACCCCAACAACCAACTAACCCAGCCCGTACAAGGGGCCCAGGGGACGCGGTTCAAATATTCCCAAATTTCAGATATGATCCAGGTCTCCAGGTTGCTTGCGTCAGTGTCGGCGACGCGCTTTGTAGATTAAGACGCTTGGTGGCGCCACCTAGAGGCCATCTTATTGCTTTCAATTACATTACTGGCATTCCCCGCGGAAATTTGCCCGCGTCGGCGCGCTGCCTGCCCGCCGTGTGTGGCACGGGAAGCAATCATATCGACGGCCGGCACCAGCGTAAGATGAGGTCACGTGAGTGGGCGGTGGGCGGGTCGCGGGTATCAGCGGCAGATATGATTTGTCACCTGTAAGTGGCGCGTCAAGCCGTCCGCAGCGCCACCTATAGCGGCGCGCGTTACTAGTACCTCGTCAACTAGAACAGCTGGTTCGAATCGGTAGAGCGCAGGCATCCCATGCCGAAAGTCGGGAGTTCGAATCCCAGCCAGGTCAAACCAAAATCCTAGCCGAGTCAAACCAAGTTGGTTGATTGTTGGGAGTTTTTACGTCCTGGCAACATCTGAGGTCATATCATGATGGGTACCAACTTGTGACAGTGTGCACTCATGGCGACTTTATAGTGTTGCCCCACTGGGAAATCAGGCCGCTGGCACCATGACCTGATATCCCACTCAGTCACATTATCCTGAGACTGAGACAACCACTCATTGCCCTATCCTTAAAATGCGCCATTTGAGGGCATTTCTGAGGAGTTGTAGACTGATATTTTAGCATATGTATGACGTGATATTTACTTGTATTTAATCAAAAGTAGACATTCATGCAACGGTACAGAAATTCATATAAACAAAGCCCCTATAATACTAAGACGGCTCACTCAGCCTGTACTGTGTAATCAAAATGATCAAACCCACCACTTGGTGCGCTGGCTGTTCTCTTGGTTAAACAGGTGCTATATTATATGTATAAATGTATATATGAATGTGAAAGATGTGTGATGATGGCGATGCTGATGATGATGCTGATGATGATGTGTATTTGTTCATAGCAATTTCATATTGGTTGTGTATTCATACTTACCTATCTCATGTATAATATAATTGTATGTGTTTACATGTGAAACACCAACCAGCAGCCGGGCTGATCAAACCCACCACAAGGTGGCACTGCGAAATTTACATTACCATGGGCGAGATAGGGAGTGAGCAGTCTTAGTATTATAGGGTCTTTGGTATAAAGTATAGACATTTGTGGGATGTTGGTGTCGATCTGTGGCTCATGAGGTAACTGATCAGAACCTTCAATTTCCATGACTCTCGCAGAAATTTCGTGAGAGTTGGCAACACTGAATAACTTGTCATGATCATTCACAATGTAACATGGAAACCAAACCTGTGGTACGCAGTTTCTGAGAACGCCCCATATGTTTTTGACAAACATAGAAGTCCGCCGTCCATTCAGACAAGTATTTCCATCTGTATACTGATACTGGTTTGTACAGCTGAGGTTAGTGACTTTGAACGCTGTGTGGGGGCGCCACCTGCAACGTCAGCAATAATCGGTAATGACGGAATATGAGCTTACATTATTTATATTCGCATAAGTCTTTATATGGCATATATATGTATAATGTGTCTTACGTTACCTAGCCCCAGCTGTGTGTGTATATATATCTGATGTATAGCGAATTATGCAAGTATAGAGATACGTAAGGGTTAATTATTACTATTATTTGTTATACTCTGTAAGACCAACACTGTACCGGTGGCTCCACCTATCCTCCTCTCCTCCACCGGATGTAGACCAGTGTCAGTTGCACTGTGTGTGTGTAGGCCTATATACATGTGCAGTATAACCCTGTTAAACCAAACTTGAAGGGACCCTAGAAATTTGTTTGGATTAACCGATCATTGGTTTAACCGAGCTTTGGCTTCGACTTTGACTTGGCTTTGTCAAAAATGCAGATGCATTATGAATGCAATATACAATGTATGTGGACACTTTGATTATTGTTTTTTATGTATATACAGTATAACCCAGTTAAACCAAGCTCAGTTAAACCAAACGATCAGTTAATCCAAACTTTTTTTGGTGGCCCGCTGGCAAAATACTACCATTTATCATATAAAAAAGTCTCAGATGACCTTATAACCACATGAAAGTTTGGTTTAACCCATACTGGAAGTGGCCTGGGGCCGACAATTTTATTTGGATTAACCGATAGTTTGGATTAACTGACTTTGGTTTAACCAACTTTTTTATATGATAAATGGTAGTATTTTGCCGGGCCACTGAAAAAAGTTTGGATTAACTGATCGTTTGGTTTAACCATGCTTGGTTTAATGGGGTTGTACTGATATAGATACATAATAGGATGAATAAGTTGTATATGAGTATACAGGCACAGAAGGCAACCATTGTTATCATTGTCCATTATTGTCATTGTACACGCAACTCTGTGGGTTGGCTGCCCGCCTGCCAAACCCGTGACGGTGGCGCCACCACCGGCCGGACTCGTCCCCAATTGGCTAACCGCACTGTCACTCGCGCCTGAGAATTTTGAGAAGATATCATCTCAACCCACTTGCCTTGTTTGTCTATTCTGTACTCTAGCCGACTTTTATATAATATTTACATATATATATATATATATTTGTTTGTTTGTTGTTGTTTTATGTCGTAGCAACATCTAAGGTCATATCAGGACTGGTACCGACTTGTGACAGTGCATACTCATGGCGACTTTATAGTGCTGCCCCACAGGGAGACCAGGCCGAGAGCACCATGATCTGATATCCCACTCAGTCACATTATCCTGATGCTGAGCCAACCAGTCCTTGCCCTATTCTAATAATGCCAAGCGCCTGGCTAGGAAGCGACAAGTACCAATTTTTAAGTCATTGGATTGACTCGACCATGGTTCGAACCCACGATCCCATGGTCTACCAACACGGGAGACGGACGCTCTAACTCATTCGGCCATTCCATCTGGTTTTATATATATAACATTTACATATATATATATAATATAATATATTCTACACTGCCTGGGGAATATATACTGGGTTATTTATACCATGAAGCTCAGAATAGAAGTGACCTGTCACAGCCCGGCCGGGTCACAGGTAACCTCCTGGCTCACACATTACGACTTACGATGGTTGGCCACTAGCCACAGGTGGAACAGTCTACCATTGGGACTGTTCCTACTAGTATGCGGCCACCTGGTGATACTTATTGGCAAGGGTCAGCACACTCGAGACTGCCACAGTGTGGTAGTGGGGCTCATAAAGGACTGCTATGTAATGTATAATGCAGTATGCCAGTAAAAAGGCACGAAAGGGAATTACTTGTTATATATGTACCGATTATTCTATATTATGCCTCCTCGACCTCACGCATTTGACTGGTGTCGCCACCACTGGCCTTCGTCATCAGTCGCACGAGAAGATTTTGTTCTAGCAGTCGCACCGGAGGATTCAAGGCAACAACATCTTGTGATGCATGATGTATGATGGTTGCCCCATATGTGCATATTTATATTAATAATTTATATTCAATTTTTACCAGACCGGATGGCCGATTGAGTTGAGCGTCCGTCTCCCATTGTGGAAGATCATGGGATTCGAATCTATGGGTTTGAACCCTGGTCGAGTCAAACCAATGACTTAAACATTGGTACTTGCCGCTTTTCTAGCCAGGGGCTCGGCATTATTAGGATAGGGCAAGGACTGGTTGGCTCAGTGTCAGGAAAATGTGATATCAGGTCATGGTCTGGTGGCCTGGTCTCCCACTGGGGCAGCACTATAAAGTCCCGATGAGTGCACACTGTCACAAGTCGCTACCCGTCCTGATGACCAGGCGGGATGGCCGAATGAGTTAGAGCACCCATCTCCCGTGCTGGTAGATCGTGGGGTCGTGGGTTCGAACCCTGGTCGAGTCAAACCAATGACTTAAAAATTGATACTTGTCGCTTCCTAGCAAGGTGCTCGGCATTAATAGGATAGGGCAGGGACTGGGTTGCTCAGTGTTGGGATAATGTGACTGAGTGGGATATCAGGTAATGGTGCTGGTGGCCTGGTTTCCCAGTGGGGCAGCATTATAAAGTCACCATGAGTGCGCACTGCCACAAGTCAGTACCCGTCCTGATATGACCTTGGATGTTTCTAGGATGTAAAACAACAACAAACAAACAAACAAACCCGTCATGATATGAACATAGATGTAAAACCCCAACAATCAACCAACCAACCTATTCAATTTTTAGAGGGGACAATTAGCAAGCAGTTGGTAAGCCCCCCACCCCCACCCCCACCCCCACCCCCACCCCGCCCCCGCCCCCCACCCCCAGGCACCATACGCTCCCATAGAAACGGCACAATTGAGGTTTCCGCCCGGGTGAGCCGTGTGGAAGGGAAAGGCCGGTGTCGCACTTTGAGCGCCCTGCCAGTTTCAGCTGACTGTCAGTTTCATGCGCATGCGTCAAAATCTAACAGCGTCGTCAGTAACCTTATGAATTTAAAATAATGTTTTTGGTAAAGATGTTTTCTATATGTGTACCAAGCGATTTGTTTCTAGGTGGTGTGCTTTTAGAGATATTTCACTTTTGCTGTATTTTCTGTATGAAGATTGCTCACCACCATTGACAATGCCCATGAGTTTGACGGTACGCGCAGTGCAAAACATTAGTTTTATTCAAAATAAATAGAAATCAAGAACCCTAACCTTATAAATTTAATATAATCATTTTGGTAAAGATCTTTTCTATATGTGTACTAAGCGATTTGTTAACAGGTGGTGCGGTTTTAGAGATATTTCACTTCTTCTGTATTTTCTGTATGAAGATTGCTCACGACCATTGACAATGCCTTGAGTTTGAGTGTATGCAGTCAGCTGAAACTGGCTGGGCGCTCAGACTGCGACACCGGTGTTGATCGGGTTACTTCCCGTAAAACATACTTATATTTGTGTGGGTACTCGCGCTACTCTCTGCCCACAGCACTGACTGCTCCCAGATCGCGTTACACTGGGGACCAGTGTAGCAGATCCTGCGGGACAGCTACGTAAGCTTGACACTGCCACACGGGTTGGCCGGATTTTTAAAGAACAATAGTTTCAATCTTTCTCTTTTTTTAAATGGAATTACATTATTCATTACACCAGACGAGGTAGCCGAATCGGTAGAGCGAAGACTTCCCCTGTGGAAGGTCAGGAGTTCGAGTCTCAGCTGAGTCAAATCAATTGATACTTGTCGCTACCTAGCCTGACAGTCGGCATTTATAGGGTAGGACAAGGACTGGTTAGCTCAGTGTCAGGATAATGTGAGTGACTGAGTGAGAAATCGGGTCATGGTGCCAGTGGCCTCCTGGACTCCCAGTTTGGCAGCACTATAAAGTCACCATGAGTACACACTGTCGCAAGTCGGTACCCGCCGTGATATGACCGGAGATGTTTCTAGAACATAAAACAACACCAAACAAACAAAACTTTATTCCTTGGACATGACGCATATGTTAAAATTGCTAAGAGAAAGTGGGTCGGATTAGTCCAGGTTGATGAATCAGGGAGCACGGCCGAGTGACAGTGTGCGCTCATGGCAACTTTATAGTGCTGCCCCTCTGGGAAACCAGACTCAGCGTTACCTCGTTCCACACAGACTCAGCGTTAGCTCGTTCCAACCAGACCCACATGTCCCTTCACTCTGCACTCAGCATTACCTCGTTCCACACAGACCTACACATCCCTTCACTATGCACTCAGCATTACCTCGTTCCACACAGACCCACATGTCCCTTCACTCTGCACACAGCATTACCTCGTTCCACACAGACCCACACATCCCTTCACTCTGCACTCAGCATTACCTCGTTCCACCCAGACCCACACATCCCTTCACTATGCACTCAGTGTTACCTCATTCCACACAGACCCACATCTCCCTTCACTCTGCACTCAGCATTACCTCGTTCCACACAGACACACATGTCCCTTCACTCTGCACTCAGTGTTACCTCGTTCCAACCAGACCCACATGTCCCTTCACTCTGCACTCAGCATTACCTCGTTCCATACAGACCCACACATCTCTTCACTATGCACTCAGTGTTACCTCGTTCCACACAGACCCACATATCCCTTCACTCTGCACTCAGCATTACCTCGTTCCACACAGACCCACACATCCCTTCACTCTGCACTCAGTGTTTTTTTTTTTTTTTGTTTTTTTTTTTTTTTTTTTTTTTTTTTTTTTTTTTTTTTTTTTTTTTTTTTTTTTTTTTTTTGTTTTTTTTTTTTTTTTTTTTTTTTTTTTTTTTTTTTTTTTTTTTTTTTTTTTTTTTTTTTTTTTTTTTTTTTTTTTTTTTTTTTTTTTTTTTTTTTTTTTTTTTTTTTTTTACCTCATTCCGCACAGACCCACATCTCCCTTCACTCTGCACTCAGCGTTACCTCATTCCACACAGACACACATGTCCCTTCACTCTGCACTCAGTGTTACCTCGTTCCAACCAGACCCACATGTCCCTTCACTCTGCACTCAGCATTACCTTGTTCCACACAGACCCACACATCCCTTCACTATGCACTCAGTGTTACCTCGTTCCACACAGACCCACACATCCCTTCACTCTGCACTCAGCATTACCTCGTTCCACACAGACCCACACATCCCTTCACTCTGCACTCAGTATTACCTCATTCCACACAGACCCACATCTCCCTTCACTCTGCACTCAGTGTTACCTCGTTCCACACAGACACACATGTCCCTTCACTCTGCACTCAGTGTTACCCCGTTCCAACCAGACCCACATGTCCCTTCACTCTGCGCTCAGCATTACCTCGTTCCACACAGACCCACACATCCCTTCACTATGCACTCAGTGTTACCTCGTTCCACACAGACCCACACATCCCTTCACTCTGCACTCAGCATTACCTCGTTCCACACAGACCCACACATCCCTTCACTCTGCACTCAGTGTTACCTCATTCCACACAGACCCACATCTCCCTTCACTCTGCCCTCAGCATTACCTCGTTCCACACAGACACACATGTCCCTTCACTCTGCACTCAGCGTTACCTCGTTCCAACCAGACCCACATGTCCCTTCACTCTGCACTCAGCATTACCTCGTTCCACACTGACCCACACATCCCTTCACTATGCACTCAACATTACCTCGTTCCACACAGACCCACATGTCCCTTCACTCTGCACTCAGCATTACCTCGTTCCACACAGACCCACACATCCCTTCACTCTGCACTCAGCATTACCTCGTTCCACCCCGACCCACACATCCCTTCACTATGCACTCAGCATTACCTCGTTCCACACAGACCCACACATCCCTTCACTATGCACTCAGTGTTACCTCGTTCAACACAGACCCACACATCCCTTCACTCAGCACTCAGCATCACCTCGTTCCACACAGACCCACATGTCCCTTCACTCTGCACTCAGCGTTACCTCATTCCACACAGACACACATGTCGCTTCAATCTGCACTCAGCGTTACCTCATTCCACACAGACCCACACATCCCTTCACTCTGCACTCAGCGTTACCTCGTTCCACACAGACCCACACTTCCCTTCACTCTGCACTCAACATTACCTCATTCCACACGGACCCGAGCGTCCCTGCTGTGATCAGCCCTCGCCACCTGGCGGAACGCAACCCTCACTACCACAGCAGGCAGGACAATAAGGGTCACGTGACCCATGTACCTACCAGGGGATCAATAACGCTCAGGACTAATATATAAAGCCCGCCGGGAAGGGACCATGTAGTAGTGTGTGTGTGTGTGTGTGTGTGTTGGGGGGTGGGGGGTGGGGGTGTGTGGGGGGGGGGGGGGGGGGGGGGGGGGGGGGGGGGGGGATGGTAGTCTGGAGGCGTTATTACGAAGACTGGTGTGTGGTGTATGGTTGTGGGGCGGGTGGTGTGTGGGGCTGGGGGTGTGGGGCTATCAGGATAAGGTGGTGTGTGCGGGTGATTGTGTTGAGAGAGTTATTACGAAGGCTGTGGTGTGTGGTGTGTGGTTGTGGGGCGCGGGAAATTAGCTCAGGGTGGTGTGTTGAGGTGGAGGCGTGGAGGTATTATGGTAGTGTGGTGTGTCGGGGTGGGGGTGTTGAGAGAGTTAGTACAAAGGTTGTGGTGTGTCGTGTGTGGTTGTGTGTTGGAGTATTGGGGTAGGGTGGTGTGTGAGGGTGGGGGTGTGGGGGTATTAGGGTAGTATGGTGTGTCGTGTGTGGGAGTATTATGGTAGTGTAGTGTGTGGGGGTATTATCGTAGTGTGGTGTGGGGGTATGCAGGTATTGCAATACCTCAGGGAGTTTGATGCCCCTGCCCTGCAGAGTTGTAAACCACTGCCTTGTGGTACAGGTTCTTGACAGAACCGAAGGCTAAGGGAGCAAACCCTGAACAGAACCATGTCACTGTGGCAGCATCAAGGGCAGTTGATGTATGGAACTCCCAACATCTCCCGACCAGCCACTGCAGGGACAAATAGTTTTGTGGCTGTCAGGACATGTTCTTGCCAGTATGAGACCTCTATTTGCTCCCCGAGAGAGTGCTGTTGGTAACTTGCAAAAGCCAGCAGCACTTCAACACTTTTGCAGGCAGCTTTCATGAAATGAGAGCAGCAGTCAAGTAATGAAAGGAGTCTTTGTCGTATCGCGACCGACAGCATGATGATGATGATGGTGTGTGGGGTGTGGGTGGGGGTGTTGGGGTATTAGGGTAGTGTCGTATGTCATGTCTGGGAGTATTATGGTAATGTGGTGTGTGAGGGTGGGGGGTGGGTATTAGGGTAGTGTGGTGTTTGAGGATGGAGGTGTGGGGGTATTAGGGTCGTGTAGTGTGTGGGTGTGTGGGGGTATTAGGATAGTCTTGGTGTATGGGAGTGGGCGTGTTAGCGTGTGGAGAGGTGGCGATGTGTGGGAAGTATTAGGAAGGGTGTGGTGTGGGTGCGGGGGGGGTGTATGGGGGGGGGGGGTTAATGAGTGGTGAGAGATTAGGAAAGGTGTGGGTTTCGGTTTGGTGGTATGCAAGTATTGTGTTTGTTTATTTGTTGGAGTTTCATGTCCTGGCAATATCTAAGGTCATATCAGGACGGGTACCAACTTGTGACAGTGTGCACTCATGGTGACTTTATAGCGCTGCTCCACTGGGAAGTCAGGCCACCATCAACATGTCCTGATACTCTACTCAGTCACATTATCCTGACACTGAGCCAACCGGTCCTTGCCCTTTCTTATTAATGCTGAGCGCCAGGCTAGGAAGCAACAAGTATAAACTTAGTAAGTCAGTAGTGTGGGGTGTTAATGGATAGGGGTGTTAGGGAGGGTGTGGTGTGTGAGATGTGTGTGTGGTGGTAATGGGTAGGGGTGTTAGGGAGGGTGTGGTGTGTGGAGATGTGTGTGGGGTGGTAATGGGTAGGGGTGTTAGGGAGGGTGTGGTGTGTGGAGATGTGTGTGTGGTGGTAATGGGTATGGGTGTTAGGGAGGGTGTGGTGTGTGGAGATGTGTGTGTGGTGGTAATGGGTAGGGGTGTTAGGGAGGGTGTGGTGTGTGGAGATGTGTGTGGGGTGGTAATGGGTAGGGGTGTTAGGGAGGGTGTGG
>JASIRB010000236.1:0-24867 GCA_030323885.1 Branchipolynoe longqiensis | reverse complement strand
CCTCCACCCACCTGCATACAGACAGCCCACACCACCTCCACACCTCCACCCACCTGCATACATACAGCCCACACCACCTCCACACCGCCACCCACCTGCATACAGACAGCCCACACCACCTCCACACCTCCACCACCTGCATACAGACAGGCCCCACCACCTCCACACGCCACCCACCTGCATACAGACAGCCCCCACCACCTCCACACCGCCACCCACCTGCATACAGACAGCCCACCACCTCCACACCTCCACCCACCTGCATACAGACAGCCCCACACCACACCTCCACCCACCTGCATACATACAGCCCCACCACCTCCACACTTCACCCACCTGCATACAGACAGCCCACCCACCTCCACACCGCCACCCACTGCATACATACAGCCCACACACCTCCACACCGCCACCACCTGCATACAGACAGCCCACACCCACACCCTCCACACCTCCACCCACCTGCATACATACAGCCCACACCACCTCCACACCGCCACACCCCTGCATACAGAAGCCACCACACACCTCACACCTCCACCCACCTGCATACAGACAGCCCACACCACCTCCACACCTCCACCCACCTGCATACATACAGCCCACACCACCTCCACACCTCCACCCACCTGCATACAGACAGCCCACACCACCTCCACACCGCCACCCACCTGCATACATACAGCCCACACCACCTCCACACCTCCACCCACCTGCATACAGACAGCCCACACCACCTCCACACCGCCACCCACCTGCATACAGACAGCCCACACCACCTCCACACCTCCACCCACCTGCATACAGACAGCCCACACCACCTCCACACCTCCACCCACCTGCATACATACAGCCCACCCACCTCCACACTCCACCCACCTGATACAGACAGCCCCACCACCTCCACACTTCCACCCACCTGCATAAGACAGCCCACACACCTCCACACCTCACCCACCTGCATACAGACAGCCCCCACCACCTCACACCTCCCCCACCTGCATACAGACAGCCCCACCACCTCCACACCTCCCCCACCTGCATACAGACAGCCCCCACCACCTCCACACCTCCACCCACCTGCATACAGACAGCCCACACCACCTCCCACCTCCACCCACCTGCTACAGACAGCCCACCACCTCCACACCTCCACCCACCTGCATACAGACAGCCACCCCACCTCCACACCTCCACCCACCTGCATACAGACAGCCCACACCACCTCCACACCTCCACCCACCTGCATACATACAGCCCACACCACCTCCACACCGCCACCCACCTGCATACAGACAGCCCACACCACCTCCACACCTCCACCCACCTGCATACAGACAGCCCACACCACCTCCACACGCCACCCACCTGCATACAGACAGCCCCACCACCTCCACACCTCACCCACTGCATACAGATCCCGCACCACCTCCACACCTCCACCCACCTGCATACAGACAGTCCACACCACCTCCACACCTCCACCCACCTGCATACATACAGCCCACACCACCTCCACACCTCCACCCACCTGCATACATACAGCCCCCACCACCTCCACACCTCCACCCACCTGCATACATACAGCCCACACCACCTCCACACCTCCACCCACCTGCATACAGACAGCCCCCACCACCTCCACACCGCCACCCACCTGCATACAGACAGCCCACACCACCTCCACACCTCCACCCACCTGCATACAGACAGTCCACACCACCTCCACCCACCTGCATACATACAGCCCACACCACCTCCACACCGCCACCCACCTGCATACAGACAGCCCACACCACCTCCACACCGCCACCCACCTGCATACAGACAGCCCACACCACCTCCACACCGCCACCCACCTGCATACAGACAGCCCACACCACCTCCACACCTCCACCCACCTGCATACAGACAGTCCACACCACCTCCACCCACCTGCATACATACAGCCCACACCACCTCCACACCTCCACCCACCTGCATACAGACAGCCCTCGCCACCTCCACACTGCCACCCACCTGCATACATACAGCTCACACCACCTCCAACCCACCTGCATACAGACAGCCCACCACCTCCACATCCACCCACCTGCATACAGACAGCCACACCACCTCCACACCTCCACCCACCTGCATACAGACAGCCCACACACTCCACACCGCCACCCACCTGCATACAGACAGCCCCCCTCCACCTCCACCCACCTGCATACATACAGCCCACACCACTCCCAAACCGCCACCCCACCCACCTGCATACAGACAGCCCCCACCACTCACCCACCTGCATACAGACAGCCCACACCACCTCCACACCCACCCACCTGCATACAGACAGCCCCACACCACACCCTCCCTCACCCACCCACCTGCATACAGACAGCCCACACCACCTCCACACCGCCACCCCTGCATACAGACAGCCACACCACCTCCCACCTCCACCCACTGCATAAGACAGCCACAACCACCTCCACACCTCCACCCACCTGCATACAGACAGCCCACACTCCACACCTCCACCCACCTGCATACAGACAGCCCCACCACCTCCAACCTCCACCCACCTGCATACAGACAGCCCACACCACCTCCACACCTCCACCCACCTGCATACATACAGCCCACACCACCTCCACACCTCCAACCACTGCATACATACAGCCCACACCACCTCCACACTTCACCCACCTGCATACTACAGCCCACACCACCTCCACACCGCCACCACCTGCATACAGACAGCCCACACCACCTCCACTCCACACCTCCACCCACCTGCATACATACCGCCTACACCACCTCCACCCACCTGCATACATACAGCCCACACCACCTCCACACCTCCACCCACCTGCATACAGACAGCCCACACCACCTCCACACCTCCACCCACCTGCATACAGACAGCCCCCACCACCTCCAACCTCCACACCTCCACCCACCTGCATACAGACAGCCCACACCACCTCCACACCTTCACCCACCTGCATACATACAGCCCACACCACCTCCACACCTCCACCCACCTGCATACAGACAGCCCACACCACCTCCACACCTCCACCCACCTGCATACAGACAGCCCCCACCACCTCCACACCTCCACCCACCTGCATACAGACAGCCCACACCACCTCCACACCTTCACCCACCTGCATACATACAGCCCACACCACCTCCACACCTCCACCCCTGCTACAGACATCACCACCTCCACACCTCCACCCACCTGCATACAGACAGCCACACCACCTCCACACCTCCACCCACCTGCATACAGACAGCCCCCACCAACTCCACACCGCCACCCCCTGCATACCATACCGCCTCCACACCTCCACCCACCTGCATACATACAGCACACCACTCCACACTCCCACCCACCTGCATACATACAGCCTACACCACCTCCACACCTCCACCCACCTGCATACATACAGCCTACACCACCTCCACCCACCTGCATACATACAGCCCACACCACCTCCACACCGCCACCCACCTGCATACAGACAGCCCTCGCCACCTCCATATCTTCACCCACCCACCTGCATACATCAGCCCTCCACACCTCCACCCACCTACATACAGACAGTCCCACCCCCACTCCCACCCCTGCACACACCTCTCACCACCATTCCCACCCTTCCACCCCCCACGCCCCCCCGTCTACACCCTCCCACACTCCCCAGTGTGGCTTCCAGTCTCCATGTCTCCCCCGTCCAGGTAAACCACCCACACCCCTACCGCCTGCCCACCATCACCACCCTGTGCATGCAATATTACAATCAGTCCACTGCCCATGAGCAGGGAGCCGTAACCCTTAAGGGTAGTTCTTCTCATTCCCACCAGAGGGCAGGCTAGTGGTGGAAATTCTCTATTAAACCAAGCCCTGAGCACAGTGGGCTGCTACTCACAAAGTGTGGTTGGTTGTTGGTGGCTTATGTCCTGGCAACATCTACGGTCATATCAGGACAGGTACCGACTTGTGACAGTGCGCACTTATGGTGACTTTATAGTGCTGCCCCACTAGGAGACTAGGCTGCCAGCACCATGACCTGATATCCCACTCTGTCACATTATCCTGACACCGAGCCAACCAGTCCTTGCCCTATCCTAAGAATGCCAAGCACCAAGCTAGGAAGTGACAAGTATAAATTTTGTAAGCCATTGGTTTGACTCGACCACTGCAGGGTGCGCTCACCTTCCGCGTGGGAAGCGTTACTCAACCGATTCGGCCACCACGTCAGAGGGCAGATTGGTGATCTTAGCCCTCCATAAGACCTTTTTCCAAAGGGCATCTATAGTAATCCGCTACCACTAAATTAGTTCTTCCCATTGCCATCAGAGGGCAGGTTTGTGGTGAAAATATGTTAGTTGACCTTTTCTGCAGAGTATATGCAGTGAGTTGCTACCGACAACATTATGTCTGCCGGCAGAGAATGAACGAGGCTCTAATAGTGCCAAAAAGAGCCACAGGTGGCGCCAGGGTTGCACGGCGGAGGATTTTAATGAAAATGGCGAGACATGCAAGAAAGGGCTTGAGTACTGTATCTATTTATATTTAAATAATTAATTACATGGTGCCCATAATATTCTCCAAGGACTTCTTGTAGGAACATTTCTTTAGGCAAAGTCAAGATCAATACTGAATCCAGAGGGACACAGTTTCCTGACACTGAGCCAACCAGTCCTTGCCCTACCCTAATAATGCCGAGTGCTTGGCTAGGAAGTGAGAAGTTTCATTTTTTAAGTCATCGGTTTGACTTGACTAGGGTTCAAACCACAGTGGACGGACGCTCAACTCATTTGGCCATCCCATCTGGCCGAAAGTTTTATCAGAGAATGCAGGTTGCTGCACAATGCAAATGTATGTAGCCATTTGTTATTGTGGCTTTTGTGAACTTGGGTAAGAATCACATAGCTAAAAATGAAGTTGAAGAGGGACTTGCTAATTGGTTGTCGCTGCGCCGCCAGGGGGCAGGTGAGCTGAGCGGGAGGCGGGGACAGTCACGCACCTCCTGGAAACCTACAGGTGTGAGCCTCCCCGCGAAATAAAGATGGCGGCCATCACTGACGCTGTGCGGCTTTTCTTACTGTCTTGCCTATATGTCTGTGATTGTTGTTTGTTGTTTTACGTCCTAGCAACATCTAAGGTCACATAAGGACGGGGCACTATTTAGAAGAGATGGTGAGAGTAGGTGTGGTTATTACATGAGGTGTGATTAGTACCTGAGGTGTGGCTACTACATGAGGTGTGACTAGTAAATAGAGGTGTGACTAGTACATGAAGTGTGACTAGTACATAGATGTGTGAATAGTACATGAGGTGTGACTAGTAAATAGAGGTGTGACTAGTACATGAAGTGTGACTAGTACATGAATGTGACTAGTACATGAGGGGTGACGAGTACATAGACATGTGACTAGTACATATAGGTATGACTAGTGCCTAGAAGTGTGATTAGTACATAGAGGTGTGACTAGTACATAGAGGTGTGACTAGTACATAGAGGTGTGACTGGTACAGCCATATTACAGGGTTGACTAGTATATAGAGGTGAGTAGTACATGAGGTGTGACTAATACATTAGGTGTGAATAGTACATGAGGTGTGACTAATACATTCGGTGTGACTAATACATTAGGTGTGACTAGTACATGAGGTGTGACTACTACATACAGATGTGACTAGTACATAGAGGTGTGACTGGTACATAGAGGGTTGACTAGTATATAGAGGTGAGTAGTACATGAGGTATGACTGATACATTAGGTGTGACTAGTACATGAGGTGTGACTACTACATACAGATGTGACTAGTACATAGAGGTGTGGCTACTACACGGAAATGTTACTAGTACATGGCGGTACATCTAGTATATAGAGGTTTGACTAGTACATAAAGATGTGACTAGTAGATGAGGTGTGACTAGTACATAGAGGTGTTACTAGTACATGAGGTGTGATGACTAGTACATAGAGGTGTGACAAGTACATAGAGGGCTGACTAGTACATAAAAGTGTGACTGCTGCATAGATGTGTGACTAATTCATGGTGGTGTGACAAGTACAGAGCGATATGACAACTAGGGCATGAATAGTCTGCAGGGTGTGAATTGTACATGAGGTGTAATTGGTGCCTGGATATGGCTATAGTATTAGAAGTAGGCATATGGGTGAGACGAGGGAAGTGGGAGCCGATGTACAGCATTTTGGAGTTCTAAGTGTGGTAAATATGGAGTTCTCAACGCTATCTGAAAATGTTTAACATTTCCTGTCACTGTGTCGATAGATTGATTTTATTACCACGCATAGGTGGCGCCACCGTGAGAAAATATGGAACCGTTGCCAGTAGTTTACAATATACAGATGGTGAATATTGGTTTGCTAACCCTGGTGGAACTGAGAGTGCACTGGTCTTCTGGTATGCTCCCTTGATTTTAATCCCATGATGCATTAGGTATTATAATGTACAAATGGTTGGGTGGTTTGTTGTCGGGATTTTACATCCTGGCAACATCTGAGGTCATATCAGAATGGGTACCGACTTGTGACAGTGCACAGTCATGGTGAGTTTTACAGTGCTGCCCCACTGGGAGACCAGGCCACCAGCACCATGACCTGATATCCCACTTAATCACATTATCCTGACATTGAGCTAATCAGTCCTGGCGCCCTATCCTATTAATCCCAAGCACCAGGCTAGGAAGCAACAAATATCAATTTTATAAGTCATTGGTTTGACTCGACCGGGAACCAAACTCCGTATATCCCACATGCGAGGCCTGTGCTCTACCTATTTGGCCACCACGCCCGGCGCTATCCCTGGCGCTTCTATTCTACTCACCCGCACCATTATTACAGGTAAACATATTACATACCCGGAACACACAAACCCCCAATCTGAATTCAGACATAGCCTGCCGCTGCCACGCCCCTACCCGCACATTCCATGAGCAGTTGGCATCATAGCAGCCACTCAGACGCACTCAGAGGCACTCGGGCACCCTCTCCCCTTGGAGCACCTACCTGTGGTGGTCGGCTCGCTGGTGCCCGGTGTGCTCTGCGCTCGGCGTGTGTGTGTGGACCGGGGCACAGCGCTGTCTGGCGCCCGCTGGTACCAGGCGGGGTACGGCGGGCTCGGCCAGTAGTTCCTTGCACAGCCGCCAGACGGCGGTAGAGGTGTCGGACGCTGCAGGGCGCGCTCACTGCTCACCTTGCAGTTACGTGCCACCGAGTGGTTTCGGCGGCTCGCCACCAGGGGCCATATGCAGGATGCTGTGTTACCGAGCCAAAACGCGTTTAGGGCGGGATTTCCAGTTTAGCGCCAAAAAGTCTGTATGCGGGGGGAGGTGTTACGCTAACACCACGCATTTAAGGTCGGCTGCACTAACCCCGTTTCAGAGGACGTTTAAGGGTGGTGTTAGTGTTTAGGTTGGGCCCAAATCTATTCAATGCTGTCATATTTAACAGAATAACATATGCAATAAGTGAAATTTTATCAATTTAACCCTAAAAGCGAACTGATATTAACACCATCGACGCATTGGCGGCATTATTCATATTGTCGAATCGACGAAAGCAAACAAAACAAATCGCTGCGTCGACGTCGATATCCATACTGGCCGATGCCGCCGCATCGGCGGCAATTTTTTAGGCCCAAATCTATTCAATGCTATCATATTTAACAGAATTACATACGCGATAAGTGAAATTTTATCAATTTAACCCTAAAAGCGAACCCATATTAATGCTACCGCCGCATTAGTGGCGTTATTCATATTGTTGAATCGATGAATGCAAACTAAACAAATCGACGCCGCAATCGCCGAATGACAAGGCGTGCTGGTCCCCGGTGTGTGGAGAAACCAACCAACCAAATAGCGGGGCTCGCCAGGACCGGCGGCAAGGGATTCCCCAAATCTATAAATAGATTCACGTTTACCTAACACCAACCGTTTAGGTGCTCCTGCATACCACTTGACACACTTCCCGAGAGCAGTGATAGCTAAACGGTGTTACCGGCTAACACCAAACCCCCGTAACACCGTTTCCTGCATATGGCCCCAGGGGCCGTATGCAGGAGTCAGTGTTAGCGAGGCAAAATGGTGTTTGTCGGGAATTCCGGGTTAGCGGTGAAAAAATGGTATGCACGAGTCAGTGTTAGGCCTAACACCAAAGGCTTAACCGGTGTTACCTTAACCCTAAAAAATATCAGGTTTACCGAGTTTATTAGGCCCAAATCTATTCAATGCTGTCATATTTAACAGAATTACATACGCAATAAGTGAAATTTTATCAATTTAACCCTAAATTCGAAGCAATATTAACGCTGCCGCCGTAACGGCGGAGATATTAATACTTATATTTTCGAATCGACGAACGTAAAGTAAACAAATCGCCGCCGCCGCTGCGTTCCATACTGGCGGCGGCGGCGATTTGTTTACATTACGTTCGTCGATTCGAAAATATAACTAGTAATATCGCCGCCAATGCGCCGGTAGCCTTAAGGAGGGTTCGAATTTAGGGTTAATTTGAATAAATTTCACTTGTTGCGTATCTAATTCTGTTAAATATGGTCGCATTGAATAGATTTAAGCCTCAGATATGGGTACAGACGCAGAGGGATTTCCCAAATCTATAAATAATTTCACGTTTAGCTAAAATGTTAGTGTTACGCGCTCCTGCATACCACTTGACACAGTTCCTGACATCGTCGATAGCTAATCGGTAATAGGCTGTAACACCAAACCCCGCTAACACTGACTCCTGCATACGGGCCCTGGGGCCGTATGCATGAAGAATTATTTATCGGCTCCGGTGTTAAGGGCCACATTCGGGTTAGCTAACGCCGGTGTTGGGAAATGGGTCACGGGGTATGTATGGGTCCAAAGCGCGGTGGAGTTAGCTAACCTAGCAGTTATTTATAGATTTTGGGTATCCCTCTGAGCCTCTTCCCGGCGAGCACCGCTATTTGCCAATATCGCCGCCGATGCCTCTGGCGGCGGCGGCAGCGGCGATTTGTTTACATACGACAATATGAAAATCGCCGCCGATGTAGCGGCGGCGTTAATATTGCTTCGATTTTTGGGTTAATTTGAAAAATTTCACTTTTGTACTATGTTATTCTGTTAAATATGATAGCATTGAATAGATTTGGGCCAAATATCGGCGGCGGGAGGGCGGCGGTGGCGATTTGTTTTGTTTACATTCGACAATAGAATATGAAAATCGCTGCCGATGTAGCAGCGGTGTTAATATTGCTTGGATTTTGGGGTTACTTTGACCAAATTTCACTTTTGTACTATGTTATTCTGTTAAATATGATAGCATTGAATAGATTTGGGCAAATGGGTCTTATTTAGTCCGTTGGAACCAGCCGGCTTGCTCGGGTGTGTGTATAGTTTACGCCGCCACCGCATCGGCGGCGATTTGTTTTGTTTGCATTTGACAATATGAATAATGCCGCCGATGTAGTGGCAGCATAAATATCGCTTCAATTTTAGGGTTAACTTGACCAAATTTCACTTTTTGAGTATCTTATTCTGTCAAATATGATCGCATTGAATAGATTTGGGCCTAATCGGTACCTAACACCGCCCTTAAACCTGGTACGGAGTGGTGTTAGCCTACCCGACCTGAAACTCGCGGTGTTTCCGTAACACTGCTCCATACATAGCAACTTTTCACCGCTAAACTAGAAATCCCGTCCAAACCCAGTTTTGGCTCGCTAACACCGCCCCATGCATACGGGCCCAGATGGATGCATGAGGTGGAGAGTTTGGTTAGAACAGGGTTGATTACTTATCCACGACTGACTATATCAGGATGTCAATTGTTACTTATCTAGTACTGAGTAGGCTATAATCCTGTATCAGATAGTTGATGCCTGTCACTGTCTAGCCAGGCACTCGGAATTAATAGGATAAGGCAAGGACTGGTTAGCTCAGCATCAGGATAATGTGACTGAGTGGGATATCGGGTCATGGTGCTGGCGGCATGATCTCCAAGTGGGGCAGCACTATAAAACACACTGTCACAAGTCAGTACCTGTCCTGATATGACCTTAGATGTTGCCAGGACGTAAAATTCCAACAAGTAACCAACCAACCAGCCTCCCCTCACCAGCTAATCACTCCGACCTTTGCGGCGCCTTATCTCCCCAGCCAAGCCAGGTTATGTGTGACAAACCACCGATAAGGATTTCTGTGATTCCAAATATAGGTCAAGGTCAAGGGTCATGGGTCATGCAGGTAAAATGGCGACCGGTGTGATACGGCTACAAAGTAGGAGGATTTAAATGTGATAGAGAAAGAGCTAAGACTGCAAAGGAGGAGGATTTAAATGTGACAAAGAAAGAATCCAGAAGATTAGCTATACCGTGAGTAAGGTGCGTGTGGTGCATATAGCACACTCTATTTGTCCCCATAACTACCAAACAAGCATCGCTTCCCACAAATCTTACAAAAATGGGTCGTGTGATATTCACGGAGCAGGGATTTACAAATATTGGCAGCCTCCACTCCAGCATGCGGCGATTATCACTCAACATTAAAGCTGCATAGTCCGATAGTTTTGAGTTTCCGTCATTTTCTGAGATAAATATCTTAGGTTGATGGTCATAATATAACTACGTTAGTTTGAAGCAACTTTTATTTTAAATGGCTAACTTTTGATATATTTGAAGTGCAAACACGCCATATTAATTTTGGCAAGCACACCAAAACTCTGACACCATAAGCTTCAGCAGTAACAGGTCACATTGAATTGACTCAGCAGTCCCTTCTATGTGGCAACAAATACTTAATAAATGCACCATTACCTAAGTTACAACTTACATATGTAGGATC
The DNA here is from genome assembly GCA_030323885.1 of Branchipolynoe longqiensis. Lineage (NCBI taxonomy): Eukaryota > Metazoa > Annelida > Polychaeta > Phyllodocida > Polynoidae > Branchipolynoe > Branchipolynoe longqiensis. The sequence continues at coordinate 14,008 of JASIRB010000236.1, read as the reverse complement.
AAATCTAGACAATTGTGTTGGTTTTAAAAAGTTGATGATTTTATCAGGCTGTGCAGCTTTAAACCAGTATAGGTTGTTGCAAATCGTAAACACACACACACAGATATATATATATATACCGTATATGTCCCAATAGATGCGCACTGCGCGAGTGCAGACACATGGATGCATGTCTATTCAAAGTTAAAGAATTTCATGGATTTGTTTTTGTCATGCCTCTGAAATAAAGTGGGATTGTCTCATTTTATGTGCAGTCAGTCTGAATATGATCGTAAATTTTTATTTGTTTTTGTTGTGCCTCTGAAATAAAGTGGGATTGTCTTATTTTATGTGCATTCAGTCTGAATATGATCATATATGTGTGCGTGCTTTCAATCTTGAAATGGGGGTGTGCTTCTATTGGGTAGCATGCTTCTATTGGGACATATACGGTATATATATATTATATAATCTATTATGTGAATATAAATAACTATTATAAACACATATCTTATTACGTTTTATGGTGTTATTACATTATTCTCTTTCATGTACTTGATTCATTCTGATTGATTCTACTACTGGTCCACCTGGCTGCAAAAAAACATGTATATAAATATATATATTTAAAAACTGACCATTCGAGCAGGTCTGGAGGCGGTAGTGACCAGACGCAGCTGATATCAGGGTGGCCAGGAGCCACTCACAGGTGGCGCCGTAGTGGCAGAAGCAGGGACTAACTGCTATGATAGTAGGATAGTAGGTAATAACTAATACATAGAAGACAACTGATAAGTGGTAGTGTCCTTGTTTATATTCCTATAATAGATTATAAAGCAGATATATACATATATATATATATATATACATACATACATATATGTATTGCGTGATATGACTTTTAGGCACAATCGGGTATGGACGTAGTGATATCAAACGAGCTATGGTGTAGTATACACACTACGTACACACTACATATGTAAACATAGTATGTACACACCTGATTATCGTGCCTATACCGTATGTATCAGGGCCGTATATAGCGAGGATAACACTAAGGGTGAAGCCTCTAGATTAAACAATTTCCTGGGGGATGCGGGGGAACACCCGGAGACCCAAATAGTGCCTCATGCCTTCACCACTCCTTCATTCCAAGAATTCATCTTCTTCCCCCCAAACAAATCTTCCTCGCCAGACAAAAGTTGCTAGCTACCGCTAGATCTATGTGTAGTGTGAACATTCAGCCATACTTACAGCTCGGTCCCTGAGGCGCCATGCAGCAGCCGGACGTCACTTCCGGTCACAGTGACGTCAGACGCCGCCCTCGGACGTTATACAGCGTTGCCATAGCAACAGCAGTATTAGCATCAATGGCGGTCGTGTGTCACGGGCAGCAAGGGTTCCGCATTGGGGAGCGCCCGTGGGATGACTTCGAGAATAGCGTGGTCGTGAGGACCTACTATGGTGACGTCAGAGGTTTCAGTGTACCCTGGCACGTCGAAGACGAGGCGTGGAACCCTGACTGGGACGAACACCCGAAGTGGTTCGTGCAGCGCGTCAATGCCTTCCTCGGTGTACCTTATGCACGGCCGCCACTGGGCAATCTGCGCTTCCAGGTACGTTCAACTATGCTCACTATGGTCAAGCCTGGAGTCCACTGCCAAGACTGATAATAAACCGAGCCAAAGACAAATCATATGAGAGGAGTACCGTGTACATGAAAGCAAGGGAATGGAATGCACTGTAAGTAGAAGAAAGAAGTACAGGGACAATAGCGACATAACTTAATCAAAAGGGAGCTAAATGCACTGCTAGACTAACAACAACAAATATAATAACTTTTCAAATTCATAAATAAATAAATATAAATACACTGATAATTAAAGCAAATTATTAGAGGGTAAATACTAGGTATTGTACATACAGGAGGTAAACTTCAAACTTGAAATATAAAACTAATGACCACTAACAGCGCAAGGTGAAGGCAGTCAGGGAAAGTAGCTATTGGTAACCAAACAACTAACCAATTGTAGAACTAACAGACTCAGGTGGCGGTAGGGGGGTATGGGAGACAGCTTAGAAACAGCAGAGAGCGTGTATATAAACAGATGAGAGGGACAACTCCCATACTAGACCGTGTAACAGCTGCTGACTGTGGCGCTCCAAATGGTGGTTGTTGAACAGTTTACGCATATGGGCAAACTCAAGGCATTGTCAATGGTCGTGTGCAATCTTGCTACAGAAAAAGTGAAATATCTCTAAAACTACACCACCTAGAAGCAAATCGCATGGTACACATATAGAAAACATGTTTACCGAAAGGATTATATTAAATTTATAAGGTTACAGTTCTGGATTTCTATTAATTTTGAATAAAATAAACATTTTGCACTGCACGTACGGCAAACTCAATGCATTGTCAATGGTCGTGTGCAATCTTCCTACAGAAAAAGTGAAATATCTCTAAAACTACACCAAATAGAAACAAGCCGCTTAGTACACATATAGAAAACATGTTTACCAACAAGATTATATTGAATTTATAAGGTTAGGGTTCTGGATTTCTATTAATCTTTTAAGAAAATTAATGGTTTGCACTGCGCGTACCGGCAAACTCAAGGCTTGTTCAACAATAACCGCCAGGATCGCCACTGCAGCCTGTGTTACATATTTTCGTGGGGGTTGTCCCTCTCATCTGTCCATATACACGCTCTCTGGAAACAGAGAAAGAATATATGCAGTAGATAGCTACACAACTGAAAGTGATAAAACAAGGGCAGTCACAAGAGTATTACTGTCTAGTGACGAAAACAAGTCATTAGACTTAGCTGTTATGGGCAGCATAAATACATCCATCACCAAAAAAAAAGGAAAAAAAAGAAAAAAAAGTGGGAAGGCTGGCCTTTTAATGCCATCTTTATCGTGTCTGATTTTCTGTGATTAACATTTAGTTTTCTGGTTAATTGCTACAATATATATTTAAATAGCTACTAATCAAAGTTAAAGTTGCATAGTCCGATGGTTTTGAGTTTATGTCAAGTATATTTTACATAACTATATTAGGGTGATCATTATAATCTAGTTCACTTTAGTTTAGTTACTGAGGCAATTTAATAGCCTATGGTGTCAGAATTTTGATGTGCTTGCCAACATTAATTTGTCATGTTTTTTCTTCAACTATCTGCAAAGTTATCCATTTAAAACCAAAATTTCCTCAAAATAAAGTAGGGAGATTACAATAATCAACTCAATATATTTATCTCACAAAAATGGCCGAAACTCAAAACCATCGGACTATGCAAATTTAATGGACTGCATTTTGTTTCAGCGTCCTCGGCGTCCTCGATGGGGCGGCACCTGGGACTCCACCTACTTCCGGAACTCGTGTCCACAGGAAGTGGATTATATTAGGCGTGACATACCAACATACCCCAAGGTAGCCCATTAAATTGCCTCTTTTGAATATATTACAGATGTCTGTGCATATGCAATATCATGGCTTTCAATGATACTGACCCACCCAGTGGGGAGGCTAATGACTAACACGTGTATATATACATAAACAATACTCGTACTCATAGAGGTGGACAATGAAATAACCAAAATCCAGCAAATGGAAACGGAAATAGCCTTATATGGGGGCCGCCATTTGTATACTCGTGTTGAATAATCAAAATCCTGCAAACGGAAATGGAAATCGTTGGTCGAGCTTCGCTACACAGCAAACAGGGTGGACGACAACGATTGGTTAATAATAGCCTATGGGCTTCACACCTTGACACCGCTCCGCCGCAGAGTTGCGCACGCCGAATCGAGTCGCCCGGGTCGTGTTAATCGAATACGGCCTGGGGGTTGGTCCTAAGCATTGCTTATTCATATTAATTAATATGGTGGTGCGTATGTGTATGTCAAATGTGGCTTTTCAAATATAACAAAACTTCCATTCTCTACCCCCACATATATCACGACACACATGTGCCCATTCTATATCATCACATATGTCACGCTACAGGCTAACGTGAGCGAGGACTGCCTTTACCTGAACGTCTTCGCGCCCAACATCACGTGGCACAACCTGAACACGCTGTATCCGGTGGTGGTGTTCCTCCACGGCGGCGACTTCCAGTACGGCACTGCGCAGGTCTACCCGGGTCACGTGCTCGTCAAGCAGGAGATCGTCGTCGTCACTGTGAACTACCGCCTGGGGGCATTCGGTAAGCGGCCAGCACACATTTTCATTACGGCTGCTGCTCTGCCATTTCCTGACCTAGTGACAATATTTAAAACTGCATAGTCCGATATAGCGAATGGTAGACAGGAAGTGTGAACACTTATTTGTCTCTATTTTTTTTTTTTGGGTACATTAGTTGTCCCAAGCAGGGGAAATCCCAGTCACAGAGGACTGGTCTTCCCCACTCCACTGCTGGTCGATAGAAAGCCTGAGCCTACACTTTTACCGACCCAAGGGATTTGTAACCTCCCACACCACATACCAGATAGACATGGTATGAGAGCAACTGGCCTTTGATGACGCTGTAAGTTATACACAGCGGTGGAAATCCAAATTGGCAGAGCTGGGGGCATGGGGAATCGAACCGCCGACCCTCAGATTAGGAGTCTGACCTAGAAAAAAGTCAGACACTCTAACCACTCCGCCACAGAGAACGCCTATTAAAGCTGCATAGTCCGAGGAAAACATAACATTTTCAAAACCAAAGTAATTGTACATGTTATTGTTAACATGGATAATTCTTAGACGAGACAGGAGGCCGCCGAACTGCGGTGGCGCCACCTTACGGATCCCGCCCGAACTACAAGCACTTAAGCGAGATTAAAACCCCCACAACCCTGACGCCTTCAGTCAGACCAGGACACAACTGCCGCAGCCATCGCCATCGAACCACTATCAACTTTTCTTAGTCCGAGGAAAACATAACATTTTCAAAACCAAAATAATTATCTAGATTTGATTCTACATATCTAACTTAAATACTGGTGCACTTATTAAACATTTGTCACCACACAGAAGGGAATACTGAGGCACTTGAATAGAACCTGTACTGCAGAATACTATGGTGTCAGCTTTTGCATGCTTGCCAATATTTTTTTCACGATTCCACTTAAAATATCTCAAAAGTTAGCCATTTACATAAAAGTGACTTCAAGCTAAAATAAGGTACTGAATAACGATCAACCTAATGTATTTATCTCAGAAAATGTCAGAAGCTCAAAACCATCGGACTATGCAACTTTAATCATTTGTTGCATCATAGAAGGGAATAAATACCAAGTAAAAGAAAAGTGAAACTTGTTATTGCAAAAGCCTATGGTGTCAGAGTTTTGGCATGCTTGCTATTCAGCATGTTTGCACTTCAAATATCCCAAACGATAGCCATTTAAAATCAAAGTTACTTCAAACTAAAGTAAGATAGGCTATAAAGACACATGTGTCCATGTATTTATCTCAGAAACTCAAAGCCATCGGACTGTGTAACATTAAGTATAGGCTCACACTTTCAAAGTATGGCTGGTTTGGGGAGCACACCAAGTTCTCTCAAGCTCCCACCCCAAGACTGCCCCACCCCCTCCCTGTCTACTGAGTTACAGCCCCCCCCCCCCCCCCCCCCCCCCCCCCCCCCCCCACATGCTGGGTCACATTTACTGACAATCAATCAATCAATAGTTCCGTCCTCTAGTCGAGGGTTGGATGCAATGGTTCTCCACTTGTCCCGATGGTGTGGTGTTCTGATAGACTGTGAATAATTCAAGCCTGTCCACTGTGAAATATTTGTAAACCATGATGTTCTTGGTCTCCCTCTCCCTCTGCTGCCATTCACCTTCCCTTCCAACAATGTACGGTATATTGGACTCTGATGAATGATGTGGCCAAAATAAATAAGTTTGTCTGTATAGTGGCATTATTGAAGTTGTATCGTCCAATGGTTTCGAGTTTTTTCCATATTAAAAGAAAGACGATATGGCTTGATCGTTACAATCAACTTTAATTTAGTTTGCAATAAGTTGATTAAAAAGGGCAAACCTTGCAGATATTTTAAGTAGAAATATAAATAATGTTGGTGTGCATGCTGAACTGCTTGATATGTTGCATCAGTGACAGGCTGTATTAAATGATGTTGCTATGTTTTATATGCAGTAATAAATGTTTGATAAGTGCACAAGTTGTATCTAAGTTGGATATCTGAGATTAAATATAGAAGAGCGTTGTAGGTTCGAAATTGTTCATAGCTTCATTAGATTTGTCAGCTATAATTAGTTGGATGTTAGTTCTTGCAAACCAAATGGAATGGCGGACAGGGTAGAGCACTCACTTCCCGTGCGGGAGGTCATGGGTACCATTTATCATGAAGTCGAACCAAAGACGTATCAACTTTATACTTGTCGTTAGCTGGTCTGGTATTTGGTATTAGTAGGATAGAGCATATAATTGGCTTAGACTTAGTCAGGATAATGTAACACTAACAGTGAGTGGCATATTGGGTCAGGTGCCGGTGACACGGTATCTCAGTGGGGCAGCACTATTGAATCTCGATCAGTTCACACTGTCATAGGGGTCTACATATCTATCCCTCCTAATACTTAAGTAATAGACCATGCATTTTGCTAGGACGTAAAATTCCAATAAGTCAAACCAAAAAATCCTAGCAAACTTTGAGGTTACATCATGAGGGATACTATGTGTGTTACATTGTGCGCTCATGGTGGTTTCATAGTGCTGCCCACCTGGGACCTATAAATCAATCTCAGCATGCACGATAGCTTAATAATTCAGAGACAAGCGAACCATTAAAAAATAGGCAGAAATAGATTCCCACGAGGGAGGTTGTGGGATCAATACCGGTCTATTCAAGCGACAGACATGCAAATGTTCTTTCGAACTATTTAAAGTTGCATAGTCCAATGGGTTTGAGTTTCTGTCATTTTTCTGAGACAAATATATTTGATTAATGATTATTATCTACATTGCTTTAATTTGAAGTAACTTTTATTTTATATGGCTAAGTTTTGCGATATTTGAAGTGCAAACATGTCAAATTAGTTTTGGCAAGCATGTCAAAGCTCTGACAACATAGGCTTCTGCAGTAACAGGTTCTATTGAATTGACTCAGTATTCCCTTCTATGTGGCAACAAATGTTTAATGAGTGCATCACTATCTGACTTAGATATATAGAATCAAATCTAGATAATTATTTTTGTTCTGAGATTTTGATACCTCATTGGACTATTCAGCTTTAAACACTGAACGCACTGCTATAGTGCCGCCATCTAGAGGATACTGGGGTAAATAGGCAATAACAATAACTCAGTTGTCAAACGATAGATGGCGGTGTGAATTGGTTAGTTTGTTTGTTTGTTGTTTTACGTCCTAGCAACATCTAAGGTCATATCAGGACGGGTACTCATGGCGACTTCATAGTGCTGTCCCACTGGGAAACCAGGCTGCCGGCACCATGACCTGGTATCCCAATCAGTCACATTATTCTGACACTGAGCACACCAGCCCTTGCCCTGTCGTAATAATGCCCAGCGCCTGGCTAGGAAGCGACAAGCACCAATTTTCAAGTCATTGGTTTGACTCGACCAAGGTTCGAACCCACGACCCCACGATCTACCAGCACGGGAGACGGACGCTCCAACACATTCGGCTATCCCGTCTGGTCTCTATGGTGATATCAGGGAGCCTAGGTGGTGTACTGGTTAGCACACTGGCCCGGAATGCAACGAGATGTGGGTTCGAGTCCCGCTCTGGCGCAATATTTCCCATTTTCATCACCCCACGACATTATGATAAAACAACCCCATAAACCTCCCACCTCCCTAAATGGACCATTTAAAGTCCGTCCCATAGTCGATTTAGAGAGGTTTTACTGTAGAATAAGGAGTGCATATATGGTAATCTGACCTGTCACCCGTTTCCACCGGTCCCAGATAAAATACTTCACCTAAACCCCGCCCCCCCCCCCCCTGTTGTACATGTACAACTACAACTATATTACACCCCTTTCTCCTCTTCTCTCCTCCACTGCAGGTTTCCTGACGACTGAGGACGAGCACGGACCGGGTAACTGGGGTCTGTGGGACCAGCACCTCGCCCTGGAGTTTGTGCGTGAGAACATCAAGGCGTTCCACGGAGACCCCCAGGAGATCACCCTCATGGGTGACGGAGCAGGGGCTGCCAGCGTCGGTCACATGATCATCTCGCCAATTACCAGAGATAAGAGTGAGTCTCTCCCTCAAGAAGGAAACTGTCACTAATATGGTATTAGTACTGCCTTCAAATCTTGTAACTGATGAGTTTACTCTACACTGCACTCAAACACTCCATTTATTTAATAGTTGAATCATTTTTTTTAAATTCTTTTTTTATGTGATGAATTTATTTACCTGCTCATAAAGGATAGATGTGTTAACACTTGTTTTCACCCTTGGGCAGCACTAGTCCGATTTGATTCAAATCTTTTGAATTTTGTCTCAGTAATAATTTAGGTGTTCTTGCTTCTTGTTCTTTAACTCTTCACTTACCTGTTCTCCCCACTAGAGTTCTTCCACAAGGCGATCCTGATGAGTGGCAGTGACATGGCGGGTGTAGGGACGGTCAGTCCCTTCTGGATGCCCCGGCTCTATGCAGCCCGACTCGCTGAGCTGCTCGGCTGTCCCACCGGAGACTCCTTCCTGCTCCTCCAGTGCCTGCGCGACAACAAGACACATACCTGGAGAGACATCGTCAGGGCGCAGGCGCAGGTCATCCCGCATGTGAGCAGGTCATGTGAATAGAGCGCAATGAGCAGGCGATTGATTGGTTAGATTGGTTGATCATGGTATTACATTCTAGTAATGTTAGAACTCATATCAAAACAGAGAAAGAGTACAGTAGAAGCTGTTTTAAATTACGCCTGCATTCATGGTACTTCTGCTATGTGCACGCACTCTTAAACATACCCGATGTAACAGGCCAGATCCCCCTCCCCCAACCAGATTATCAGATTATACCCAGGTATAGTTTGGGCTAGGTCAAAATATACACCGGGGTATGAAATAGTCCAGGCTGGTTTATACCCCGGGGTATATTTGTATTGTAGCGGATAAGGCTGTGTGTGAAATAACATTTAAAAACACTTAAGTTAAATCTGCCTGGTCCAATGAAAACATCAAATTGTCAAAACCAAAACAATTATCTAGATTTGGTTCTACATATCCTACCTTAGATACTGGTGCATTTATTCAACAGCTGTCACCATATGGAAGGGAATACGGAGGCAATTTAATAGAAAATGTTACTCCAAAAGCCTACTGTTTCAGACTTCTGGCATGCTTGCCAACTTTAATTTAGGATGTTTGCCCTTCAAATATCTCAAAATAACATACCCAGAATATAACCGTGGTATAAAACAGGCTAGCCCACTTTAACTCCGGGCATAGTCTGAACAGGGGGTGGTCTGGCCTGTTACACTGGTGTTGGCTGCTGAGACCAGAATTGTACTCTACAGATGCTCTCCTAGCACGCCTTTACAGTTTATGTAACTGATTATGTGGAGGGAGAATGTTGAAGTCAGTGTTCACAATGGCTAGTGTGCAAGTGCAAGTGTGCAACCTAAGGGGGTGGTACCCTTGGGTTCCCTGGGGTTCCCTGATGTTCCCTGAGATTCCGTTGTCTGTGGGGAACCATATTTGGCTATGTGAGGAACTAGATTAGATCATGTGATTTGGGAATCTCACCCATGATATCATTCATACATTACATTCAAGGTTTGTCTGTCATCTTAGTGGCGACTTTAAATTACTTTAAACTGTCTTTGTTTTATTGTTATTGTCCCTCTAATCATATAATACCTGCTATGCCAGGATAAACAAAATGCAGAGCTTTCCGTTGAAGGCATGTACTACTGCACAAATTTGTGATAATTTGCACACTCATTATAGTGCTGCCCCCGCTGGGATACCATGTCGCTGGACTCAATGTAATCCCCTTATCTTGACACTCAGACAAGTACTGTATACTTCCGGGCATCGTCTTGGTACATAAAAGATTCACCCCGTACCTAGTACCCTGAGAATTAGATAAAAGATTCACCCCGCAGTTACAGTACAGGGGTGAACCGACAGGCTATGTAAAAGCTGGTGAAAATGTCCATCACAGTGGATGGCCTCTCCTACCTTTTCTACCGTATGTTGAATAAAATACAAAAGCCACAATCCATTGTATCCATTTCCCCTCAATATTCTCCAGTGTCCAAATCACATAATATCAGGCTCAGTGACACACAATCAGTTGGATGTGGTAGAGCCCATGTGGTAAATCCGCCATCTTTGAAGAATACCTTATGTTAATGAGGTGGTTCCATAGCCTGCTGCTGATGCAATGCCTGTATGTTCTAACAAGGCCTGCTCCCTGGCCCAGACTGAGTTATTACCCATGAACCTATCCACTTCCTGTGACTCTACCAAAATGGACACTTTGTTGATGTGTGTACTCTGTCCACCCAGATTTTAAACTTCATGCATATGAATATAATTGACTAAACAACTCAAAAGTTGAGGGTAAATACATCCAGGTAGGTGAAGAATATATGTTGCTTTGTATGACTCGAATGTCTTGTGGCTCCATCCATAAGGTTACATGGTGTATTTCAAGATGGCTGATACAGGGCAGACATTTGCAATAGAAGAGAACAGCTCTGAATCGATTGGCTGAAACCACTGAAGCCATTTGACTGGTCTTCTTTGCATTCGAAAATGTCCTCATGTGGTCATTTGAAGCGGCCTTGACATTTGGCACCTGGTTGCAGGACGGCGCGTTAGGGGAGGTGTGGGGACCAGTTCAAGATGGCGGCTACGTGACGACGGCATTTCTCCCTGAGACACCGATCGATTTGCGCAGACAAGAAACCTTCGCCAAGATTCCGATCCTGATCGGCATCAACCAGCAAGATGGCAGCATGAAAGCAAGTAGGTTACATAGTTCAGATCACGCTACTATATTTGGTATCATTACTGACATGGTAGACTCCCAAATAGGCCTTCTGGGCGGGTTGTTATGGTTCCAATTTAGGTTGTCACGTAGGCCGATTGAGGACTTTCAGTCGCGTCACAAAATCACGTGAGCTTTGTTTACACGGTCAGTTTGGGTGATACGAGACCGTATTGGACTAGATAAAAGATTCGTCCCGGACTGTTCTGTATTCTAGGTATGCGTGAATATTTTATCAAGTAATGAACCTGAGTTGGCAATGTGAATTCAATTAGATTTATAACTATTTACCATTTTGTTCGGTGCTGGAAAAATGTTGAGCTTGAGATCTATTAGCCTGGTTCCCTGGCCTTTCAATGGAGATCGCCACTCAGACTGCACCTAGTGGCAACCATGCGTACTGGAACCCAAAACTGAAAACTGTGAAAATAGATACTAGGGTCACTCTCCTGAAAACTGGTCAGCATGAGATGGGATTTTAAAACATCAATAAAAACCTTCCTACTTATTTTTGTCCTTATTCTTTTCATAATCATGCTCAGATTTGATGAAAGAAATAAGGGAAATAAAATAAAACTGTGCAACTTTGGTCTTTTTAGTTATGAACTGTTTTTGTACCAAAAAAAACCATTTTACAGCCAGCCATTTGTAACATGACATATGGGACGTAGTTGAATCCTTATTAACATCTTGTATTGCATTGATATATCAAACAAAACAGTTCCCAAATCAAAGAGGAAGTGTTTATTAACATGTATGCATGCTTAAATTTAAAAAAAAAAAAATTTAATGTCTTCAGAAATAACATTACAAATTTCCGTCACACATGTAACCGTGGTGTCTGGATGCCACACAAATATTGTACACTAATTATTCAGTGAATAAAGCATGGCTGGGAATTACTTTTTTTAATCAATATAAGCACTAGATATTTCTTTATATTATGGCATGATTAATATGCTTCTAAGTATGATATTATTTAATTCTGATTAGATATTTATTAAGCAGACTGTGTGGTGTCCTAAACATGTGTTACACATGTGACGCACATGTTATACTGCCATAAGAGATATCTTATTCATGGACTACACCTTTATTTTTTATCTCATCAATTTATATTTTACATAGATGTAAAGGGGAGATTTCCAGCTTTCATTTGCAACCAAAAAATGTAAAGAATTCAAATATTAAATTTTAACTCTCCAGGTGACACTGCTGGCCAGTTTTCAGGAGAGTGACCCACTACTGTAGTATATTCATTTATTGGTTTACAATTACTTAATTCAGTGTGCCAACTCTCACAAAATTCCCATGAAAGTCACGGAAATTGAAGGCTCTGATGAGTCACTTCACGAGTCACGGATCGGCCCCAAAATCGCACGGATTTCACGGTATTATAGGGTCTTTGGCTGAGGCATGTATTATGATGAAATCAAGAATGTTTTGATTAGGGGGGCCTACTATTTTTGCTTTTTTTCTAATTCATACCATGTACTACAGTCTACTTTTGATTTAATACAAGTAAATACCTAGATAAAAGATTCACCCCATACTTACAGTACAAGGCTGACCCCTAACGTAGTCTAAATACGAGCGAAAATAGCTTTAGTATGGAACAGGAAGTAGAAACTCTGGCTCCAGGATCAAATGACTACCCATATCACCACAGAGTTGGGGAAATGGGAGAGAATGCAAAAAGACAAGATGGTGGTGATAAAACGCTGTCGGTTTTATTTGTTAAATTCCTTAAACTACATGTTTTATTATATATTTCAAATCAAAAGTAGCGGGTAAATATAAAGATTTATGTGAAGAATATATTTTGCTTCTTAAATTAAGAACTTACCAGCTCAAATCATTTCCCTGCCATGTCGAAGTTCTTCGCCCATTTTTCTAATATGTTGGTTTTCACCCCTGTACTGGATATACCAGGTGAATCCTTTATCTAGTAAATACCATGCTCTACATGTAGGCCCTATGCTAACATATCAAAATATAACCCCTTGAAAACGCACTCAAAGTCAAATAGCCTATTTTAGACAGATTTCGGGGCGGGGGGGGGGGGGGGTGATGCCCCCACACACACCCCATAGTATACATCGGTATAGTAAGCCTGTGGCTGCCACTCCTCTGGTTCCACAAGCACAACGCAAAACCTTAAGGATTCTCAGTACCTCTAGGTTGGGAACACTGCTTAATTGCACCATTTATTCATGATTTAAATGTATTCTACTACAGTTGGGACTAAAGGAGCAGTTTGTGAGAATAGGCCTACAACACAACTTGTATCTTTCACTCACTGTCCATGTCAGTGCCAGAGTGACTGCTAACATATCTGAATGTCATAAGCTGTATTCACACGGGAAAAATGTAAGGCGATCTACAGAAGGCGATTTATATGAAGCGATCTAGCGCGCATTCACACGGGGGGAGTTTCAAAGTGTGTCGCATTCACACGGGCAGTACTTAGGGCGGTTTAAGGCGGAAGTGGAGATCTGCGCATGACCGTTTGCAGCAGCAACAACAATGGCGGAGCAAGAAGCGGTAGAGATGTTTGTGATCATGAATAGAAGGAATGCGCAGGATACAAGGGAAGCTACAGCGCGATCCGTAGCCAATATGCGCGTGATTGTGTCGAGGCATCAGAGAAGGAGGGTTCGGTTCTTGCAGAAGCAGGAAAACGAACGACGAAGCTTTTTCCAGCTGCTGTTGTCGTACGCGGCCGTGCAAGCGCCAAGGGAGCGGGTCGAGTGGAGAAGGGAAAGGTAGGCTTTCACTTATAATTTCCAGATTGCTAATATAGGTGGGCGGGTATGTACGGTGGTGGTAAAAATCACCTCTGTCGCCCTTTAGGCAAGGTTCAGGTTAGGTGCGATTTCTATAAGGCAATTTCTATATTTGCCGATTTATAAAGCCCACCTACAAAAAGGGAATTTTGTTAAAATATAGTAATTTAGTTTGGCGCCGTTTAGCAAAGCCTGAGGCTAGGGGGGTTTATATAAGGCGATTTGTATATTGGCCGATTAAGCCGACCTACATCA
>JASIRB010000379.1:0-25340 GCA_030323885.1 Branchipolynoe longqiensis | reverse complement strand
CACTGCTGACGTCCCGTGACTCAACATCAATGTTTTCAGCTGACGTCCACGGTCTCTGCGCCGATGTCTGCCGGTAGGCTGCCCTCCGTTGCACGGTCTCTGCTGGATGTTGCCTGCCGACGCTTTTTCCCGAATTCTGCTCCGGTTTCTGCCGGCGGCATGTCTCCGCGCTGCACGGTCTAGGCTAGCTGCCACTGCTACCTGTCGTCAGACAACGTCTCCGGTTTCCTCCATTTGCAGGATAAGTATTATTCTTGGTGGACACTGTGGTTCTCGCCTGGTGTTATTGACCGGATTGTAATACATTATACTCTAACTATATCTGCATCCTGGTCCAAGCACTAATTCATGGTAGCATTTCAGTATTGGAATACTCCCTGATTATTCAAACTATATGGTCAGGCTACTGCAACTCATACTCGCTAAAATAATGGTACCTGACCCACATTGTTAAGTTACCGCTCATGCAATATTTATACCCTCCTAGATAATGTAACCTGCATGTTTGTGGGGACTCAAGTTCCTGCGCTGCCTGCTCCGCTGCCACTACATGTTCCTTATCCAGATACGCACAATTCATAATATTAAATATAGCCACGCTCGCATCTATAATAGGGGTGCAGGGCTTTAACATTCCAGTTTACACAATGAAAAAATTCCACATTGGTACCGGTAGCATGAAAGAAGATTAGGAACAAGTCAGAACTGATATGCGGGCCTCTGTATTCTGTGCCTTGCAAGGGTTGTAGTGCCCTGACGTAGTATTAGATAGACTAATAGTCACTGATGCAATAATTTGCAGTGTAGATTTTTACACTCCTGAATGCAATGTAGATAAATTAAACTACATGTCTTGCGGTTTCACAAGTGTCTGCAGTACTCGCTCCGCTGTCACTATATGTTCTTAATTAAGAAATGCATACGTCATAATATTACACATAGCCACGCTTGCATCGATACAAGGGGCGCATGGTTATACACATTCCATTCATATAATGACATAACTGCACACTGCTACCATAGTACGCCACGCTACTAGTAACCAGTCGGGACTGTTAGGCGGCACACACATTTTAAATACACATGATATGTGATATGAGCTAAAACGATTCCTACTATTCCAGAAGAGAAGCTTGCAGAAGTCCTCACTGACTGTTGGGCTTGGAAAGACAAACAGGTTGCTTCGAAGAAGCAACTCCAGAGTATAGCGGCAAGATGCAACATGTTGCGAAATGGTACACCTTGAGTCACCATCTCCAGCTAGTTCCTGATTTGACAGAGGCCCTGTCTAGCGGCACCTGGGCAAACAAACGCCTCCACCTTCAAATATATGAGAGATTCTGCCTGAACCATGGCTCGACATCGTGAGGCCTTCGGTCTATGACATCCTGATGGAGTAGTGATGCTGTGTCAGCATGCCTTCCGCAGACAGTAATTTCTGGCCTACCATCAGCCCTCGCCTCTATTTTGGGTTGAGGGCTGCTGGTTCCGTGCTAGTTCTTCTCTCTCATCTCTTTCCTGACCTTTCCATTTTTCCTCCCAACATAACAACATTTAACTACTCTCATCTCTAATCACTAATCCAGTGTTCGATATGCCTGCCACTTATCATGACATCATTTAACCTTGCTGGTACTCTATACGATACCTCATTAACATCATTCTCATTTAAATCATGACACGATACACCATACCGATATGTTCTCCAGTCAAGACCGACCTAACCTTGCTGGTACTCTATACGATACCTCAATAACATCATTGTCAATTAACTCATGACACGATACACGATACCGATATGTTCTCCAGCCAAGATTAATGAAGCGGGGCCGTGGAGTAGTAATGCTGTCTCCGCTTATCTTCCTCAGACGGTAATTTCTACCATACCATCAGCCCTCGCCTCTATTTTGGGTTGAGGGCTGCTGGTTGTCTGTGCTAGTTATTCTCTCTCTCATCTCTTTCTTGATCCTAACATTTCCTCTAAACTTATCAACATGTAACTAGTCTCATTCCTAATTGATTAATGATTGTTCGATATGCCTGATACTTATCTTGACATCATTTAACCTGAATGGTACTCTATACGATACCACACTAATATCACGGTCATTTAACTATGACACGAGACACGATACCGATATGTTCTCCAGCCAAGACCGACCTGCCTGCAGGTTATGTTCTCCAATAAATTTTGTTATTTCCAATTCTGCCTTGTCCTCTTCTGTTCCCGTATGTAAATTACGCATGTTGATTTTTCAACATGGATAATTTACTGGCGGGAACACGGCACTCTTTTCTCTCGCACTACTTTCTTGCCCTACTTCTCTGTTACTGACTGCCATCTTGCACTTCACTTTCACGCCGGTCTTTCTCCTTGCAAGTCGCTTCACCCACCCACCCACCCGATAATCATGCATGAAACGGGGAGGGGTTGAGGGCTGCTGGTTGTCTGTGCTAGTTATTCTCTCTCTCATCTCTTTCTTGATCCTAACATTTCCTCTAAACTTATCAACATGTAACTAGTCTCATTCCTAATTGATTAATCATTGTTCGATATGCTTGATACTTATCTTGACATCATTTAACCTGATTGGTAATCTATACGATACCACACTAATATCACGGTCATTTAACTATGACACGAGACACGATACAGGATACCGATATGTTCTCCAGCCAAGACCGACCTGCCTGCAGGTTATGTTCTCCAATAAATTTTGTTATTTCCATTTCTGCCTTGTCCTCTTCTGTTCCCGTATGTAAATTATGGTGTCCAGGAAGCTAACTACTAGCAGGGTTTTTTTTGGGTGGGAGGGTTACATTAGATGATTAAGCAGGGGAAATTTCAATCGCGGACGATTGGTCTTCCTCATTCCACAGGTCCTTGGCCTATGCTAATAATGCCGAGCACCTGGCTAGGTAGCGACAAGTATCAATTTTTCAGTCATTGGTTTGACTCGACCAGGGTTCAAACCCAGAATCCCACGATGTACCAACACGGGAGAGGGATGCTCTAACTGATTCGGCCATCCCGTTACTGGGGGATTTGGTATATATTTGTTTATAAAGATCATTGATTAATGTTGAACAACTGGTCTTCCTCATTCCACTTGTCTTTTCCCTATCCTAGTGAAACTGCGTGACAAGTATTAAGCCGTGTTCACATGGGAAAAGTTTAAAGCGATTTAGACAAGGCGAATAATATGAATCGATTTAGAGGCCCGTTCACACGGACCGAGTTGGAAAGTGTTTGAAAGTGTGTCGCGTTCACACGGGCAGTGCTTGAGTCGGTTTAAGGCGGAAGTGGATATCTGCGCATGACCGTTTGGACAAACGAATGGCAACTTTAGCACAAGTAACCGGAAGAAAACAAAAGAATCGCTCGAGTGTGCATGCGTGTGATGTCATAAGTCGCCTCATAAAATCCACTTGCCTTCACATGGCCGATATAAGTCGAATCATAAAATTTGGTTCATATAAACCACCTACACAAGTGGTTTATAAAATCTGAATAATATGATTTGAATCAGCCCTAAACCGTCTCAGCCGTGTGTTCACATGCCAAATGTGAGCCGAACTAGGCAAGGCGATTTATATGAGTCGAATTAACTGCCCCGTGTGAACAGGGCTTTAAATATGCAAGCCTTTGATTTGACTCAGCCAGGCAGTGAACCCAGGACTTCAAAATGAGAAGCAAGAGCCTACTTGTGTCTGTGCGTGTTGTTTTGGTTGGTCGTATTATTCAGCTTAAGATTTGATTTATCTCATTTGAATAATGCCAGTGTTATCCACATTTTACAAACCGCCTATCACTGGTGACACACCAAAATATTAAATAAATATATTAAATGGATTGCTACAGTCTGCCTTTAGTTTGAAGCAACATTTATTTTAAAGGGTAACGCCCCTGTCACACCTCGCTGGATTGAGCAACGGACAGAATTTTCTAGTCCGGTGGTGTTTGGGTGTGATAAGTATCAAAATGTATTAAAATGTGTCAAAATGTTGTGATATCGGGTCAAAGGCCGCTGGACGAATGGACATGAAACGGACATGAAACGAACATGAAACGGACATGAAACGGGCATGAAACGGACATGAAACGGACATGAATGGTTAGCCAACGGACGGTAAACAGACTAAGCGGACTCAAACCGGATAAGAACCGTAGATGTAAATCCGGCAGCATCCGTTCCAAGTTTTATGCATGTTCAAAACTTGTAACGGTTCGGGCCAGATATCAACAGATATCAACGGATATGCAATGGATATGCAATGGATATGCAATGGACACAAACTGGACTTTGCCAGATATCAACGGACTTTGATCGGTTTCTTTCCGTTTCCTCAATATGGCAATGTGTGACGGGGGCTTTAACGTTGGTGTTATTTGAAGTGAAAAGATGGACAATTTATTTTGCCATGCATGACAAAATCTGAAACCGCAGATTTCAGCTCTAAGAGATTCTATTGAATTGACTTAATGTTCCATTTTAACCAGAAATACATGTTTAGGAAGCGCACCTGTAGGCCGATATATATTGCACATGCAAGATCAAATCTTGGTAAGTGTTTTGGTTGCGAAAATGTGATGTTTTCATCAAACATTTGTGTACATCATGTTGTGTTCTATGTGACGAAGTGTTTAGAGTGTCTGACATTTTTCTAGGTCGGACTCCTGATTCAAATAAAGGATGCCAGATACCTCGTGGGGGGGAATGGTTAACTTTATTTGACAAAGGTATGAGGTACAACAGGGGCAGTCAGTCGACGGCATCGATGTTGAGGGGAGACTCTGCGATCGATGGGTGTTCTGAGGCCGCCGGAGCTGACCCCTATTAAATAGTCTTTACTATTAATAGAGAGTGGGTGGGTGTGGTAAAATGTTGCGTGTCCAATGGCAAAGCGAATCAGAATGGCTGGTAGGGTGGCGGGAGGTTTCTAGGTCATGAAGTTTGTCTTTCCCGCTGAGGTCGTGGTGGGTACCCTGCTCCCCTCATTGAATCAACCACAATTCGGAAATTATGCGCCAATCAGAGGGTCGGTGGTTCGATCCCCAATGTCATTACCTCTGCCAATTTGGATTTACACTGCTGTGTATAACTTAGAGCATCGGCAAAGGCCAGTTGCTCTCATACCATGTCTATGTGAAGAGTCCAGGGCCAAACCCTGTAAACGCCAATCCATTTTATTTGTTGCTGTTCCTCTGTTATTTCCAGTCAACCATATACGATGACAGAGACAGTCCAGGTACAAATTTTAAATATAAGACGTAAATGCACTGGGATTGGTCCCACTGCTTCACTGGTCACAGCTGGTCCAGTGTATTATTAACAACCCCACCATAACAAAATAATTCATAAACTCACATAACTAACTACACTAGAGTTACACTAGAATATTCCTAACAAACCAACATGTATATACCGCTTGCCTAACTGCAACTGAACATTAATACTTACTACAAAAAAAAAACCAACTGAATACAGAAGGTAACTTCTGCTTAAATTCTAAATACTATGTAAATACTCACATTGATCTGACTAATATTCATCTAGTTATATGACACTACTGTTACCATATTGTCACTCCTGTTACCATAACTTTTGGGTTACCAAATTTCAATGTGTTACATGGTGCAAATTGTGTATTCAACAGGTATTGTACACCTTATTCTATATAACTTTTGTGTAAATAACCCTGAATTGAAAAATGGCTGGAAGACCAGTGCTTTGCCACTGACAAAATACTTATTCAGCAGAATAAACATATCTACCAAAAAGACAACAACAAATGTAATTAAAATAAAAAGAGTTTTACCTGAAAACTACTGTAATTCTGACTAATTCCACTGTTGTTCTGATGACCTGATTATGAAGCAACGACCAAAAAAGTAAGAATGTAAAATAGAAACAAATTGTTCGCTTGATTCCATCGTTTATCCCAATTTTTGGATTGGCATTTACAGGGTTTTGCGCCTGAACTCTTCATGTGGTGTGGGAGGTTAACAATCCCTTGGGTGTGTGACAGTGTAGGCTCGGGCTTTCTATCGACCAACTCTCTAACAGGACTATCCAGACTTATCCATGATAGCCAGTATAAATCTTCAAGCAAAAAAAAAGAAAGTTTATGGCTCATAGAAAGCCTTTTTGTCAACAAATGGAACTTGGATGTGGATTGTAGCAGATGATGATGACCTATTGTCGGAGGTAACTGGATTAAAGGCAGCCATCTTGGAAAGTTCGTGGAATTAGGAAGTGCTTCCTGACAAGCAAACGCTTTCGGAGTGGAAATAAACTCAGTAATTGCTCATCTGTTCATCTTAGCCAAGTGGACAATTTATTTTAGCTGACAGGATTGCATGCGATTTGTCTGTTGTTGTTCTATTGGCAATATCGACAACTCCCGATAATATCCTATGTCAGGGATTGTTTTTTATTGGTAAATATTTGATTTATCTGAACACATATTTTGTCAGCACCGAGGCACTGGTCTTCCAGCCGTTGAAGCGATCACGTTCGGTTTGTACATGGTGATGGGGAAGTGGAATGCACTGCATTGCGTGCACCACACCCCATTCTGAACATTAACAGTTGGGGAGCAGCCTATCGTCAAATATGCAACTTTTTGGTTAAATTCTGGGGTGGCGTGTATAAGGAATTGTGTAATAATATGTGTAAAATGATTAAATATGTAGGAATGGTTCAAATATAAAATAGGCCAGAATGACCTATGGTAAGGGAAAACGTGAATGGGGTCACGGTGAAGTGCAGATTGGGTTTAAATAAGAGAGTTGCAGTAAAATGTTATGTCAAGAAAACGGAAGTAAGTTGTTATGCCACTCTGGGAGTTTGACGCCCCTGCTCTGCAGAGTTGTAAACCACTGCTTTGTGGTACAGGTTTTTGACAGAACCGAAGGCTAAGGGAGCAAACCCTGAACAGAAAACCATGTCACTGTGGCAGCATCAAGGGCGTTGATGTATGGAACTCCCAACATCTCCCGACCAGCCACTGCAGGGACAAATAGTTTTGCGCCTGTCTGGACATGTTCTTGCCGGTGTGAAACCTCTATTTGCTCCCCGAGAGAGTGCTGCTGGTAACTTGCAAAAGCCAGCAGCACTTCAACACTTTTGCAGGCAGCTTTCATGAAAAATACAACCGCGCAAAAGGCAGTCAAGTAATGAAAGCAGTCTTTGTCACATCGCGACCGACAGCATGATGATGATGATGATGAGTGCTGGTTGGTAATGTGACTGTTCAGTAGTGTTTGTGGATTTTGAATGTTATTGTGTCATTAAGTTAAGAGTTGTTAGGTTTGTTAAGATGTGTGTGTGGGGTAGGGTGTTGGAGGGGCCCATCCGCGATTGATTCAATGGATCTGATTGACTTGATTGATTTCATTGACTTGAATGATGTCCCACAGTTGCATCCCACATCGCTATTAGCAGGGTCCTATGGCAGCTGTGCACTCATGGTGGATGTATAGTGCTGCCCCATTTGGAATAAAGCTACAACGAGCACAATAAACCCAATATAACACTCAGTCACATTATTTAGCACGGAGCCAACCAATCAATATGTGCCATAGTAAAACACGTACTGATCCAACCGGAATACAACATAGGTTGATGGGAAACTGGGAGCCTAAAGTAAATAGTTTACTATGCTAAGTCGCTCAATACCGAATGGCAGACATGGAGTTTTGAATGCCGCTCTAAGCATGTCACTTGCACTTGCTCCAACAGCACGATCCATGGCACTAGTAGAACCAATCAGCTGGACAGATAGTGCCGAGTATCGATCGATCTTGTGCATACACTAGTTTTTTCTAGAAGACGTATACTGCCTATCATGGATAAGTCTGAATAGACTTGTTTTCACTATTAGACAGTTGGTCGATAGAATGCCCGAGGACTACACTTTTACCGACCTGAGGGATATTTAACCTCCCACACCACATAGACATGGTATGAGAACAACTGGCCTTTCATGACGCTGTGAGTTATACACAGCGCTGGTGGAAATCTAAATCGGCAGAGGCTACGGCATGGGGAATAGAACCACCGACCTAGAAACAAGTCAGGCACTCAAACCAGTCCGCCACAGAGGACACCACTTAGCTGGATTCTGTGAGGAATCGAACCCATCCCGCTGAGATTGAGTCCATGATGTTCTGACCTCGAAGCGGACCTTCAAACAGCTCTGCCATGTTGCCTGCCCTGCCGTGTGTAACTGTCGCCTTACCTCCCCCGGTGTTGGGTTAGTTCCAGATCTTCCGGCCACAGGTGCCACGGAGTGGTTTCACGTGTTGTCTCGTCCCTTCCCGTCGAGGGCTCGAGACTTCAGTGCGGGCAGCTCCCGCTGCTCTATAGATAGCCCGGGTGGAGGGAAGAACTCCGGGTCAGGGGTCAAGGGTCAAGGCCAGTTACGCATGGTGCCAGGTGAAGGGGGGGGGGGGGAGTGGTGGCTAGCATTGGGTGAGAGGTGGACTGGTGTTGTGCGAGGGGGGTGTTGGAGGAAGAGTCGTGTTGGGTGAGAGGTAGTGTTGTGGGAGGGTAGTGTTGTGGGAGGGGTAGTGTTGTGGGAGGGGTAGTGTTGTGGGAGGGGTAGTGTTTTGGGGTAGTGTTTGGGTAGTGTTGTGTGGGGGTAGCGTTGTGGGAGGGGTAGTTGTGGTGTTGTGTGAGGGGTAGTTTTGTGGGGGGTAGTTTTGTGTGAAGGGTAGTGTTGTGGGAGGGGTAGTGTTGTGGGATGAGTAGTGTTGTGGGAAGAGTAGTGTCGTGGGAGGGTAATTTTGTTAGAGGTGAAGTGCGTGGGAGAGGTAGTGATGTGGGAGGGGGAAGTGTTGTGGGAGGGGTAGTGGTTGTGGGAGGGGTAGTTGTGTGGATAGGTAGTATTGTGGAGGGTATGTTTTTTGTGGGAGGGGTAGTGTTGTGGGATAGGTAGTGTGTGTGGGAGGGTCGTGTGTGTGAGTGGTAGTGTGTGGGGAGGGTATTGTTGTGGGAAGGTTAGTTTTGTTGTTTTGTGGAGGTAGCGTGTATGTCTCCTCATGGCACTTGTGTTGCTAATGTTGGAGGGGTAGTGTGGTGGAGGGTAAGTGAGGGAGGGGTTATGTTTGTGGGAGGGTAGTTGTGGGAGGGGTAATCTTGTGGGGGAAGAAGTATGGCGTGGGAGGGGTAGTGTTTGGAGGGGTAGTGGTGTGGGAGGGATAGTGTTGGGGGAGGGTAGTGGTTGTGTGAGGGGTAGTGTTTGGGAGGGGTAAGTGTCGTGGGAGGGGTAGCGTTGTGGGAGGGTAGTGTTGTGGGAGGGGGTAGTGGTTGTGGGAGGGGTAGTTTTTGTGGGAGGGGTAGTGTTGTGGGAGGGGTAGTGTTGTGGGAGGGGTAGTGGAGCTGGGAGGGGTAGTGTTGTGGAGGGGGAGTTGTTGTGGAGGGTATGTTGTGGGATGGATAGGTTGTGGGAGGGGTATTGTTGGGGAGGGGTGTGTGTGTGGGAAGGTTAGTGTTTGGGAGGTAGTGTTGTGGGAGGGTAGTGGTTGTGGGAGGGGTTGTGGTGTAGGAAGGGTAGTGTTGTGGAGGGGTAGTGTGTGGGAGGGGTATGTTGTGTGAGGGTAGACGTTGTGGGAGGGGTATGTTGTCGGAGGGGTGGGTGTGATTTGGGGAATGTTTGTGTGAGGGTAGTGTTGTGGGAGGGGTAGGGTTGTGGGAGGGTAGTGTTGTGAAGGGTTAGTGGTGTGGGAGGGGTAGTGTTTTGGGAGGAGTAGTGTCTGGGAGGTAGTGTTGTGGGGGGGGTAGGGTTGTGTATGGTAGGTAGGGTTGAGTTGAGGGGAGGGGTCCGTGGCTTGGGGAGGGTAGTGTTGTGGGAGGGTAAGTTGTTGTGTGAGAGGTAGTGTTGTGGGAGGGGTAGTGTTGTGTGAGGGGTAGTGTTGTGGGAGGGGGTAGTGGTGTGGGAGGGGTAGTGTTGTGTGAGGGGTAGCATTGTGGGAGGGGTAGTGTTGTGGGAGGGTTAGTGGTGTGGTGTGGGAGGGTAGTGTTGTGGGAGGGGTAGTGTTGTGGGAGGGGTAGTGTTGTGGGAGGGTAGTGTTGTGTGGAGGGGCAGCATTCGGGAGGGTGGTGTTTGTGGAGGGTAGTGGTGTGGGAGGGTATTGAGGCATTGTAGGTAGTGTTTGGGAGGGTTAGGATTGTGTGAGAGGTAGGGTTGGGATTGGGTAGTGGTGTGGGAGGGTAGTGTTTGTGGGGAGGGGTAGTGTTGTGTGAGGGGTAGTGTTGTGGGATGGGTAGGTTGTGTGAGTGGTATGTTTTGGTGGGGTAGTGGTGTGGGAGGGGTAGTGTTGTGTGAGGTGTAGCATTGTGGGAGGGGTAGTGTTGTGGGAGGGTTAGTGGTGTGGTGTGGGAGGGTAGTGTTGTGGGAGGGGTAGTGTTGTGGGAGGGGTAGTGTTGTGTGAGGGGTAGCATTGTGGGAGGGGTAGTGTTGTGGGAGGGGTAGTTGTGTGCGAGGGTAGTTTTGGGGGAGGGTTAATGCTGGATGGTGTGTATTGTTGTGTCAGGGATAGTTTTGTTTGTTGTTTGTTGTTTGTTTTAGTTTGTCGTTCTGGCAACATGACGCGTACCTACTCGGGACAGTGCGCACTCATAACGACTTTATAGTGCTTCTCCACTAAGAGACTAGACCGCCGGCACCATGATCCGATTTTCCACTCAGTAACATAATCATGATACTGAGCTGAGTACTGCCGGACGCCAGGCTAGATACTGACAAGGATAGATTGTGTAAGTCATGTGTTTGACTCTACTGGGAGTCGACCCACAGACCGGCCGTTTGGGAAGCAGGTGCTCTACGGATTCGGAGCCCGCGCCCTGTGTATACTTAATATACCAGATATGTTCATGGTATAATTGACTATGATCATCGGTGTGCCTTGCTGACTAATTACTTATAGATCATTACATAACAGTAAAACACCAATGGGATTTTTAGTCTGTTTCCGCTCTTCACACCGGGCGCGGGCCTCGCCTGCGGAAGGTCGAGAGTTTGGTTCCCGGTGGAGTCAAACCACTGACTTAAAAATTGATTCTTGTCAATACCTACCCTGGCGCTTAGCATTAATAGGATAGGGCAAGAACTGGTTTGTTCAGTATCAGGATACTGTGACTGAGTCGGATATTGGGTCATGGTGCCGTTCGGCTGGTATCCCAGTGGGGAAGCACTATAACGTCGCCATGAGTGCCAACTGTCACAAATCGGTACCTGTCCTGATATGACCTTAGATGTTGCCAGTACATAACACTCCAACAACCAAACATCTGAACATTGATTCCTATGTCGTCACAGCTGCGTCTGATTTGTGTGGGTACAGGCGTGATATCTACTGGGTCAACTGCCATCAACATCCCCAATAAAACCTTCCAGTTCATATATGCGACTCCACGAATGTGGTGACCTGCCTCCAACCGCCCCTGGCTACAATATACCTGAACGTGCCACTTCAGATACACTTCTCCATCAGTGCACGACTGCACAATGCAATCCTTAAGCGCTTGTCACACCTTAGTGGATTGGGCAACGGACATACAGCAGACAAAGAATTGCTAGTCTGGTGGTGTTCGGTATCAAAATGTATCGAAATGTGTCAAACTGTTGCAACCGCCGCCAGACGAAACGGATGCTAAACGGACAAGGAACCTACATTAACGAATAACCAATGGACGAGAACCGAATGTCAAATGGACAGACCGAACAGCAAACGGACACGGACCGGACTGTTGATGGACGTGCCGAAAACATATACTGACCAAATTCCCGCAACACCATCAACGGACACTGCAGGAAGAAAACTGGAGATGTAACGGATGGGTAGCGGACATGAAAAGGACAAAACGGACTAAGCGGTCTTAAACCGGACACCAACCATACACATCAGTCCGGCGGTGTCTGGTACAAGTTATGGCAATGTTCAAAACTTCCCACCGTACACACCGGACACCACCGAACAGATAATGGACATGCCAGATACCTACCATATATAAAACGGACATTGACATATTTAAACGGACAGTGTCCGGTTTCTATCCGTTTCCACAGTCCGGTGATGTGTGATTGGGCCTTTAACCACCCACCAGACCAACCCGGTGTGGCGGTTTCAGCGCCCGGTCAGTTTCAGCGCTCTGCCATGGCTTCTGCGCATGCGCTGATTTTAAGAGATGGTCAAAACACCCGTGGCCTCGCCGGCTACAAGCTCAGCTGGTGCCCGGCAGTGTTAGGGACCGATTAGGCCGAAATCTATTGAATGCGATCATATTTAACAGAATTACATACTCAAATAATGAAATTTAATTAAATTAACCTTAAAGTCCAAGCGATATTAACATAGCAGCTAGATCGGCGTTGAATCGCCGAGTGTAAACAAAACAAATAGCAGTGCTCGCCGCAACATGCGAAAATCCGCACATGCGCAGAAGCCACGGCAGGGCGCTGAAACTGACCGGGTGCTGAAACTGCCACACCGGCCTTGTTTCATGCTGTCGTCTCAACCTGTTTGTCGACCCTACTCATTTTCCTTCGTACGACTGGAAGCCGGATCTTCGCTCATACAAAAGACTCCCTGATACATCTCAACTTCAGCCTCTGCTTCTCTCCTAGCGAATCACCCCGAGTAATTACAGAGTAATCCGCACTCTGTTGTTTAATTGTATCCTTCCGCCAATATGCACACATCTCCAAGGGAGGGCCAACCCTTACGGTTTCGTCATAAGGTGAACGATATTTCATGTCCCCCATCATCACCTTCACGCCGATCTTCCGGGTTTTCATTTTCCAATGTTGGCAACCCTGGAATACCATTAAAATAGTAATATAATATCAATCTGACAGGTTATTGCATCCAAATGCACTACAGAGCATCTAAGATTTTCTAATTTGTCAGACGGAATACCCCCCGACCCCCCACTATAACATCCCTTTTTGCTTAAAATCTTCAGGTTTATCTTTTTCCAATGTTGGCTACCCTGAACCCTTGACAAGAGAGACAACAAGTATAAGTTAAGAAATGTATCACTTTTTTATTTTTATTTTTATTAATTTTTTTATTGAGGCTGTGTTTATACTGTCCATAGCGTATAATCTCGAGTACTCGGGCTTGTTTTCAATGCTGGCCAGCTGTAGTGGTGGAGTTATCTTATCACACAGTAGTAGCTGATAAGGTGTTTGATTGCCTGCACTACAGTAGCAGGTAAGTGATTTCTTAGTATGATGGTTAGTAATCTCTGCTAGTTTTTTTTGGTTGTTCTTGGTATATATATATTATTTGTTTCTACTCATATTACTAGACTAGCCTCCTCATATTTACATATCATAGGCTGCGCATATTTGTTAGGTGTATTATATGGTAAATTTTGGTAAACTTACGTTCCATTGGCTGTCCCACTGGTGGGCCATGACATATCACATGCCCCCTTGCAGTGCGGCTTAATGGGGGTTTCCTAGCCTTATTTTGCTCAGAAATATTTTGTAGGTCAGGAATTTGTCATTCCTTTACCGTTTGGGCATTCCATGCCTTGGCTTCTTCTCTGCCGAAGTGCTTAACAACAAAACTAACGCATCTTCATGAAGAGTCGCATTCACTGGCCAGACTAATGGGAAAGTCAGCAACTGCTTGTCATTTGTCTCTCTTGTCATCAAACAATTACTCCAGAGCAAAACCAAAACTCATTACAAGTTTGTAGGCCATTCCAGAAATTATTCTATGGGAGGGATTCTTGTTTCCACGACACTTCCGACCGGCCCTAGGTTCGCTGGCACTCTGGGAAAGTTTAACTTCAACACCCGTACAAGTATAATTTTAATAAAAATTGTCTTTCTGGAAATTATATTTGGTGCCCTCCTAGCATGTGGCGCCCCCAGATGACCTCCTGAGGTGTTGGTACCTTCTGCAGTCCCTGCCACAACTTACATATTATTATCATTATTCTTTCTCCTCAGACCTAAATCACACGTTTAGATGTGGTGTTCTCTGTGGCGGAGTGGTTAGAGTGTCTCACTTTTTTCTAGGTCGGACTCCTAATCTGAAGGTCAGTGGTTCGATTCCCCATGCCCCCAGCTCTGCCAATTTGGATTTCCGCCGCTGTGTATAACTTACAGTGTCATCAAAGGCTGGTTGCTCTCATACAATGTCTATGTGGTGTGGGGGGTTACAAATCCCTTGGGTCGGTAAAAGTGTAGGCTCGGGCTTTCTATCGACAAACTGTCTAATGGTGAAAACAAGTCTATTCAGACTTATCCATAATAGGCAGTATAAATCTTCAAGAAAAAGATGATTTACAACCCTGAATTTCTCATGTGTATTAGACCCTCAGCCGATATCTTAATTTTCTAAATTCAATAATAAATATTTCCTCGAAATTAGGGTTTTTTAAAGAAAGACATTTCTGGATATGTGCGTATGGATTTTGATTTATTGCTATCATTGTTGTTATTATAATTATTATATATATTCTGCATCTACTGTGTGCTCTATTATTGCTTTCATTATTGCTAATATCTTGTTATTATTCTGAAGTCTGCTCTACTGTCATCATCATCATCATTATCATTATCATAATCATCATTGATTGTTCTCGAAGTATTATTGTTGTTGCATCATTCATAATCAGCAGCATCATCATCTGTGTGTACCAGACGGGATGGCCGAATGAGTTGAGCATCCGTTTCCTGTTTTGGGAGATCAGGGTGTAGAGTTGGTACCCGGATCTCTGGATGTGTGTGTGCATGTAGGCTGTAAGGAAATACGATACAGACAAGAAGACAAAGAAAATAAGAGTGAAGAGATTAAGGGCAGGCAAGCCTTCTATCTTTATTTGTATAGTACATAGGTTCCCTGGTAGGGTATCACACCACCCTGTCACCCAATAGGAGAACAGCATTTCTAGTCCCCATGGCAACCAGTAGTCTGCCCACCACCAGTGGCTGCCTGGCCACCACCAACACTGCCCTGGCTGCACCTCAGAGTCTGGTTGTATTGACCCCTACTGGATTGGGTTGACCTCTACTCAGGCAGAATGGCCAGGTCCTGAGTGTGACTGCACTCAACCTGCTAGCGGTAGCACTCACTATGTTATCCCCGTGAACTCAGTATATAACCCAACCAATACATATATATCCATATACATACTTATCTGACTTCAAATCAACTGGCTAGGCATATGAATAACACCTCACATGATAGCACACACCCCGGCCCCCTGCCGTATATCGGAATATTTTACTAGGGGATCCGAGCCCATGGATTCGTGTGTTCGAACCCTGGTCGAGTAAAACCAATAACTTAAAAATTGATCCTTGTCGCTTCCTAGCCAGGCGCTTGGCATTATTAGGATAGGGCAAGGACTGGTTAGCTCATTGTAAGGATAATGGGACTGAGTGAGATATCAGGTGATGATGCTGGTGGCCTGGTCTGCCAGTGGGGCAGCACTATAAAGTCGCCATCAGTGCGCACTATCACAAGTCGGTACCCGTCCTGATATGACCTTATATGTTGCTAGGACGGAAAACAACAACAAACAAACACACAATAAACAGCATCATCTGTATCACCATCACAATCACTAGCCAGGAAGCAACAAGCATACATGTTTAAGTCATTGGTTTGACTCGACCGGGTTTCGAACCCACGATCTGCAAAGCGGGAGACCAACGCACAACTCACTCGTCATCTCGTCCGGTGAAGGTTCAGATGACCAATGGTTTGAGATTGGTCAGTAGTGTGGGTGTACTAGAGTGTGTGCTTGGAGGGTATAGGAGTTTCACAGGTCAGTTATATGTAAACTGTACTGTTCAGTCTAATATGTTGTGGTAGTTCAGTGTTGGTAATTGCAGTTGGTTGGAGAGATGTTTCTGGTGCAGGTAAATTACCAATAGCTCATGAGTTGTCGAGGTAGTCTTCTTAATATCACAAGTTGTACACCTTATATATACATATTTCTTCAATCAAGCTTGCTCTTGGAAACACAGATGATTAGGTATACATTCAGAGATCAATCCCAAGTTCTACCCTGTAATTAAGTTGGTTTTCAGACAATAAATATTGTATTTAAAAAATAATGTTTTTGAAGACATGGATAAAAAAGGCGAGGCGGAAAAAAACTATTCTTTTTGAATTTGGGTCTTCATCAACTTAGCTCTAATTGGACATGAGGAGCTGTTCAGAAGAGGGCTGACATGACAAGTCGCCAGGGCCACCCGCTGACGTTGGATTGCCCGCCCGACTTGGGGCTTTGAGCTCTTCTTGTGACAGTTTTAGGTTCTTTCCGCATGGTAAGTCAATGAATATACACCACCTTACCCGGCATGCAACATCCAGACTGGAAGCAATTTGCCATACGGATACAAGCGCACCAATCAGATTAGAGGACAGCTTTATCACTGGGGCATCCATCATCATCTACTGGGGAAGGATAATTGGATGAAGAAGCAGGTATTAACTTCTTGGCTGCTTTAATAATTGATATGCGTCACAACAGCGCCCAGCTGAGCCCAGCTTAGCCAATCACAGCCCAACACAGGCCAGCCCAGCCCAGCCCAGCCCAGCCCAGCCCAGCCCAGCCCAGCCCAGCCCAGCCCAGCCCAGCCCAGCCCAGCCCAGCCCAGCCCAGCCCAGCTTAGCCCAGCTTAGCCCAACGCAGCCCAGCCCAATGCAGCCCAGCCCAGCCCACCGCAGCCCAGCCCAGCCCACCGCAGCCCACCGCAGTGCAACTCAGCCCAGCACAGCCCAGGTTAACCCAGTTTGGCCCAGCCCAGCCCTATGCAGCCCAGCCCAATGCAACCCAGCCCAATGCAGCACAACCCAGCCCAATGCAGCACAACACAACCCAGCTCAGCCCAACACAGCCCAGCCTAGCCCTCCCTATCATGGCCAGGCACTCCCAGCCCAGCCCAGCCCAGTCAAGCCAAGCCAAGCCAAACACAGCATAACTCAGCCCACCTCAGCCCACCTCAACCCAGCTTGGAACAACCCAGCCCAGCCTAGCCCAGCCTAGCACTAACCAGCCCAGCATAACCCAGCCCAGCCCAGCACAACCCAGCCGAGCACTACCCAGCCTAGTCCAGCCCAACCAAGCCAAGCCCAGTCAATGTGTCTGGCATAGGAAACAGTATTCACCAGCCGTGTGCATGTAGACACCACTGGAAAGTTTTCTACTGATTTAACGTCATATTGTTTCTAGTGTGGATCTTGCATGCTGGGTAACGTGGTGTATATTCATTCACTTATCACAGGGAAAGAACTTCAAGACGTCACAAGAGGAGATCAAAGTGCCCAGGTCCAGCCCCCAGTCCGGCGATAGCGGCCTGAGCCAGCAACTTGTCTTGTTGGCCCTCTTCTCAACCCCTCCTCATTTCCAAGATATGAACTCACGGGTTTGTTTTTCAGATGAACACATATTTTGTCAGCTCCGAGGTAGAGGTTGGGCTGGACTTAAAACTTGATACTTGTCGCTACATAGCCTTTCGCTAGGCATTAATGGGATACACAAGGAGCAGCGGAATGAGGAAGACCAATTTATAGGATTTAACTGCATCAAATTCTACTAACAGAATAACTTCATATTCACCATGTATATTAGTACAAAGTTACGCTAACCATGAAACTGATAATATAAAATGTACACCGTGTTATCTCTCTATGCTGTTGGGTAACAGCGCTATTCTTGTGTTTTCCTCCTTTTGTATTTGATTCAAACTCTTTGTACCAGACTCTATTATGTATGTGAATGAATGTAACATAACATGGCTGGAAGACCAGTTCCTCGGTGCTGAAAAATACCTATATTCGCTGACTAAAATTATCATTTACCACAAACAAGTTTGTCCACGATTAAATTTCCCCTGCTTAAAGCTGCATAGTCCGATGAAGCATAACATTTTCAAAATCAAAACAATTATCTAGATTTGATTCTACCTATCTAACTCAGATACTGATGCACTTATTAAGTATTTGTTGCCACAGAGAAGGGAACGCTGAGTCGATATAATAGAACCTGTTACTGCAGAAGCCTATGGTATCAGAGTTTTGGCATGCTTGCCAACATTATTTTCACATGTTTGAATTTCAAATATCTCAAAAGGTAGCCATTTCAATTAAAAGTTACTTCAAACTAAAGTAAGGTAGATAATAATGATCAATTTAATATACTTATCTCAGAAAAATGTCAGAAACTCAAAGCCATCGGACTATGCAACTTTAATCAACTAATGTATTAACAAAAAACAAAAAACAAAAGTACACATCTCAGCATTGTGTCAACAAAGCAGAATCTCTTCATAAAAAATGGCCTTATGTAAAGTTGCATAGTCCGATGAAGCATCACATTCTCAAAGCCAAAACAATTATCTGAATTTGATCCTACATTTATTATCTAACTTAGATACTGATGCACTTACTAAGCATTTATTGCCAGATAGAAGGGAACACTGAGGAAATTTAAGAGAACCTGTTACTGCAGAAGCCTGTGGTGTCAGAGTTTTGGTGTGCTTGCCAAAACTAATTTGACCTGATTTCACTTTAAATACCTCCAAAGTTAGCCATTTAAAGTGAAAAATTACGTCAAAGTAAAGTAAAGGCCCTGTCACGCTATGACGTTTCTCACCAATGCGCTTCGACGCATGCTGACGGGTTGGGTTTTTGTTCAAAGCGTCGGTACACGTCCGGTACGTTACCGGCGCATTGCCGGCGTGTTACCGGCGCGTCGGTACATAGCAACGTGTGAATGGCCACGTCGGCGCGTGTCGAGCCGCGTCAAGGTTTTGTGCTTGCACAAAACTTTCGATGGGCCGCAACACGCGGCGGCGTGTTGGCAGGCGCGTTACAGACGCGTTAGCAACACGTTGACACACGTTGGCGGCGCGCCGGCAGAACGCTGGCAGACCGTTGATCAACGTCAGTTAACGTTGGCTTTTTTTCCCCCAAAATGCGACCGTTCTGTTGGCGCATCCGTAACGTCCCATCGACGGGTAGTGGGCGCGCTATTGGCGTTGCTCCAGCGTATCTCGGCGCGTTGGACGTGTTGCCGGCGTGCCTGGACGCGTTGGCCACGCGGTGGGGACGCGCTGCGGGCGCGTCCTAACGTGTTGCTGGCGGGTATGTACGTCTTGAGATGGTACTAACGCGACACCAACGCGCTGTCAACGCGCCAACAGCGCGCCGACAGCGCGCTGACAACACGCCGATGGCACGCTGGGAACCCGCTGGTGGGACGTTGACATGTTGTTCTGCCGCGCGTCGAAACGCGTTGGCCGTGCGCTTATAGCACGCTACTAACACGCTGCGCCGCATCAAACTTTCTCCCAAAGCGCCGAAGAGTTGGACACGTGCCGACGGGTTGCAAATATTTTGCGCATTGCCAGCGCGCCGGCGGGAACGTCGTAGTGTGACAGGGCCTTAAGGTAGATTATAATAATCAATTCAATATATTTGTCTCAGAAAAATGAC
Source organism: Branchipolynoe longqiensis (assembly GCA_030323885.1). Classification (NCBI taxonomy): domain Eukaryota; kingdom Metazoa; phylum Annelida; class Polychaeta; order Phyllodocida; family Polynoidae; genus Branchipolynoe; species Branchipolynoe longqiensis. The sequence continues at coordinate 5,866 of JASIRB010000379.1, read as the reverse complement.
AGAAACTCAAAACCATTGGACTATGCAACTTTAATAGTGAACCTCTTACAGCTTTTATTGGCAAACGCTGCTTATGGGGCTGTCACACTACGACGTTTCTCCCGGCGACCCGTCAGCGTTGAAAATAAAATCTTGTGCGTCGAGAAACGTCAAACTTTTCGGCGGTTTGGGGAAAAAGATCGGCGTCAGCACAGCGCATTATGCGCGCGCGGCCAACATGTGTCGACGCGCTGGGGAAAACAAAAAAAAAAGTTTGGCGCGACGTCTCATCTAACCTTAAATGTTGCTAGGGCGTAAAACAAAAATGGCCCAGTTGGCCGCAACGTGTAAGCAACGACCCTCCCGCGCGCGCGCCGTCTTCCTAGCGTTCCTATAACGTTATTCTGGCGCGTCCAACGCATCGCGACATGCGCCTAACGTCCCTACCCATATATTTGCGCGCGCTGCCGGTCGTTGGCTTTTTTTTGATATGCTTAAAACCTTGGGCGACCAATAGCACGCGTCGGCGTTTTGCGCCGACCATCAGCATCAAGGATAGTGTACCGACGTGTACCAACGTGTACCGACGCGTGCATAACGCGCCCCCAGCGTTTCTCGATATTTCACCCATTTTCGCCCAAAAACACCACACGTCGCCTGGTCGCCGGCGAGAAGCGTCGTAGTGTGACAGGGCCTAGATGTGCAAATCCCAACTGCTCTCCTGTCAACAAATACGCTAATCTTGTAAAGCTGAGAAAAAAATTGATTGATTGATCAGTGGTTGCTTTACGTTGTGTCGGCAGCATAGGCCATATTCACGGCAAGAAATGTTTGTTTTTTATTCAAACCATCGATTTTACATGTAAAAGCAGACAATGAATTATGTGCCAATAGACACTCATTAAATTAAAAAGCTCACAATCATATATTTGTGGTCAATGGAAACACATTCCCATAGAAAAAGACAAGTTTTATTAATAATTGTTAGAATCTATTTAGTAAACTATATGAGGCGGTACAGTCCAGCTGCCCTCAAAAAGGCTAAAATGTTTTCCTGTTTTACCTTAGTAAAAAGGTCATGCATACTGTCTGCAGTGTAGAACTGTTGGCGCAGGGCCAACAAATCAACGCAACTTAGTAAAATGTGTTTGAGTGTCAGCGGGGACTGACACCCAATACATTCAGGGGGAGGTTCCCCCTTGAGCAGAAAAGCATGTGTAAGCCACGAGTGGCCAATACGGCAGCGGCTAAGGACCACTTGGTCCCGCCGACCTCCCACATGAGTCTGTGGTGGTTTTCCCACAGATGGTTCAATTTCTTTAAGTTTATTAATGTTTTCATCCCACTCATGTTGCCATTTGGATTTTATGTGGGTGGCTATTAGTGGTTTCAGATCAGAGTGAGGGATCAGACACGGTTCAAGATCACAGTTCAGGACCTTCTTCGCAGCCCGATCAGCTTGTTTGTTTCCTTGTATCCCGGAATGGCCAGGCACCCAGCACAGGTGGATGTCATACCCATCCGTTGTCAGTTGGTTCATTTTATAAATGACCATTGCTAGAATAGGGTGATTCGTTTTCAGTCCAGCAACAGCCAGGAGGCAAGAGAACGAATCACTGTATATAACATATGCGCCGAGAAAAAAAGAATCCATTGATGCAACCAGTGGAGTAGCTAGAGGGGGTGCAGGGGAGCGACCGCTCCGCCTGAGCACAGTCTTCGACGCTGACACCTCTTTAACATCTTTTAAAGTATTTTGTTCCTGTGTGCGATTGACAAAAGTTGCATAGATCAGACAGGATGGCCGAATGAGTTGAGCGCCCGTCTTCTGTTTTGGTAGATGATGTCATTTGAAACAATGGGTTCGCTGGTCGAGTCAAACTGATGACTTAAACATTGATAATTGTTGCTTCCTAGCCAGGCACTCAGCGTTATTAGGATAGGACAAGGACTGGTTAGCTTAGTGTCAGGATAATGTGTCTGAGTGGGATATCAGGTCATGGTGTTGGTGGCCTGGTCTCTGCCCAGTGGGCCAGCACTATAAAGTCGCCATGAGATTATGCTGGCACAAGCGGGTACCTGTCCTACCTTAGATGTTGCCAGGAGGTAAAACTCAAACAAGCGACCAACCTTTTGCTTTAATTTTGAATACGAGTGATGTGCTACTTCCCTTAACACCTAAAAATCCCTTGTGTTTTGATTGATAAATAGATTAACAGCAACATACAGAAGTCCATAAAGCTGTCAGTAGGGTCGGATGGTAGTTGGAGGTTTAAGTCTTTGGCCACATCTAAGGTCATATCAGGACAGGTACTGACTTGTAACAGTATGCGACTTGATGGCAACTTTATAGTGCTGCCCCACTGGGAAATCACACCGCCAGCAGCATGAGTCAATATCCCACTCAGTCGCATTATCCTGACACTGAGCTAAGCAGTCTTTGCCCTATCATATTAATGCTGAGCGCCAGGCTAGGCAGCGAGAAGTATAATTTGTTATAAGTCATTGGTTTGACTCGACCGGGAACAAAACTCCTGATCTGCTGCATGCGAGGCCCGCGCTCTGCCGATTCGGCCACCGCGCACAGTCATGTGAGTAGGGAAATCTCCATAATACACAATCTGTCAATAGGGTTGTTGTTGTTGTTTTACATCCTATCAACATCTATGGTCATATTTGGACGGACTGTAAATAGGGAGAACTAAGGTGGCTGGTGCACGCCGGATGTGGTTTCCCCCTCTCACAGGAAGTGAGGTTTGACAGACAAAAAAAGGATTTTTTTAAAAAGCTTTCTGATGAAAAAAATCCTTTAAAAAAACCCCAAAACAAACAAACAAAAATATTTGTCCGACAGGAAAAGCAGGAAATCTGAAGATTGAGGTTATCTTGGTCATCATCATCATCATCATCATCATGCTGTCGGTCGCAATGCGACAAAGACTGCTTTCATTACTTGACTGCTGCTCTCCATTTAGCTCTCTGCTGTGAGAGTGATGTCCATGAGTCGGTTTTAATGTCTCTCAGCTTCAGGTTTCTCTTGATGGTATCCTTGAACCGGAGACGAGGGCACTCTCTCTTTCTGTAACCAGAAGACAGTTGAGAATAGAGGATCTGCTTTGGTAGCCTGTCTGATGACATCCTCATGAGGTGTCCAGTCCACTGGAGATTCTTTTTGATCAAAAGATCTTCCATAGAGGGCAGCCCCATCCGTTCGAGTATTTCCTTATTTGTCACATTTCATGAAAGCTGCCTGCAAAAGTGTTGAAATGCTGCTGGCTTTTGCAAGTTACCAGCGGCACTCTCTCAGGGAGCAAATAGAGGTTTCACACCGGCAAGAACATGTCCAGACAGACGCAAAGCTATTTGTCCCTGCAGTGGCTGGTCGGGAGATGTTGGGAGTTCCATACACCAACTGCCCTTAATGCTGCCACAGTGACATGGTTTTCTGCTTAGGGTTTGCTCCCTTAGCCTTCGGTTCTGTCAAGAACCTGTACCACAAGGCAGTGGTTTACAACTCTGCAGGGCATGGGCATCAAACTCCCTGAGGTATTGCAATACCTGCAATACCTGCAATACCTGCATACCCATTATCTTGGTATATTGTGGAGAAATCTCCTTCCAAATCGGGAGAATTGGCACCTCTGGACTTAGCTGCCACTGTTAAAATTGAATAGTTTGTGTGATTTAATATTGAATTTGAAACATACATGCATGCTGACTTCTTCAATGCTCCCCTGGAAACAGAGAAGGCGCGTTGCTGTGACGGTGGGCCTGGTTCGAGTGGCTATTTGGAGGCTCGCGGGTTGAGGCTGGGGTCGAAGTTTTGAGGTTGAATTTGATTGGTTCAGGGGGTTTGTGGGGTTGGCCAGTAGGGCGGCTTGTTGGTGCGAGTGGCAGGTGGGAGGGGCTGCTTACCTGTTTTCTGCACCCCCAGCAATGACAGCAAATGAGTGCCACCTTTCTGGCATGAAAGAAAACCGGTCAGGTACCAGGATGATGGATTGACATGATCAGGTGTTGCAACGTGACCCTCACACACCCTTGTTGACTCATCCACTTCTCCTGACCAAAGACCCTATAATACTTAGACGGCTCACTCAGCCTGTATTGTGTAATCACAATGATCAAACCCACCACTTGTTGTACTGGCTGTTCTCTTGGTTAAACAGGTGCTATCATCATCATCATCATGCTGTCGGTCGCGATGCGACAAAGACTGCTTTCATTACTTGACTGCCGCTCTCCATTTAGCTCTCTGCTGAGGGAGGTGCATCCATGAGTCAGTCTTAATGTCTCTCAGCTTCAGGTTTACATTTCATTACAGCTGCCTGCAAAAGTGTTGAAGTGCTGCTGGCTTTTGCAAGTTACCAGCGGCACTCTCTCGGGGAGCAAATAGAGGTTTCACACCGGCAAGAACATGTCAAGACAGGCGCAAAACTATTTGTCCCTGCAGTGGCTGGTCGGGAGATGTTGGGAGTTCCATACATCAACCGCCCTTAATGCTGCCACAGTGACATGGTTTTCTGTTTAGGGTTTGCTCCCTTAGCCTTCGGTTTTGTCAAGGACCTGTACCACAAGGCAGTGGTTTAAAATTCTGCAAGGCAGGGGCGTCAAACTCCCTGAGGTATTGCTATACCTGCAATACCTGCATACCATACAGGTGCTATATTATATGTATAAATGTATATATGAATGTGAAAGATGTGTGATGATGGTGATGCTGATGATGATGCTGATGATGATGTGTATTTGTTCATAGCAATTTCATATTGATGTGTATTCATACTTACCTATCTCATGTATAATATAATTGTATGTGTTTACATGTGAAACACCAACCAGCAGCTGGGCTGATCAAACCCACCACAATGTGGCACTGCAAAATTTACATTACCATGGGAGAGATAGGGAGTGAGCCGTCTTAGTATTATAGGGTCTTTGTCCTGACCTAGATTACTATCACAAAACATGCCTATTGAGTGAGACTAGTCGCTACCTCACCTGGTGCTACGGCATTTCTAACACTGATAAAAAATGGTGCATTCTCATGAAAAAACTGCTTTAAAATACTATCAAAAACACAAGGTAAGCTATTTCTTCGGTAGGAGATTACAAATTAAAAGTGGAAAATCGAAAGATTGGGATTATCTTGCAATATTTTAGGGAGATATCCCACCAAATCGGGAGATTTGGAAGCTCTGGACGTAGTTCCGTTAAAACTGGCATTTTTGTGTGATTTGATGTTGAATACAAAGATACATGCATGATGAAGTTTTAATTATTTAGTATGCACAGAGGCAACATTTCTATATGCTCATACCTCTGTATAAAAACACGGATGCTGTGCCGCTGTGAGCACCCTATGTAATTACAAAACTCTCCCCCTTCATTTCACCTGTGATGCAATCAGTCTAATCAATTTAACCATGTCTGGAAAGAGGAAGGAAAACTAGTCACAAGGATGAACACTGAATAAGTTGTGCTTTATTGGCAGCAACTCCTGTCATCCCCCTTACATGTGACCTAGCACCTGTACTCCTTATATACTGCCCACACTATGTCTCATTGTCACTTTAGCCTGTATATTGAACCAGTGCCTACAACCCATGGGACAGGAGTCCTATGGCTGTGGATACACTCAATTTGAATAGCTGAATTTGGATAGCATCAGACAGAGTGTCTGGGGTCCTGCTCTAGAGTAGGTGTGTCTCACTCAAGAGCCAGGATGAGAGTGATTCTCCTTCAGTGTGTCTGAAGCAAACTCATGAATAATTAATTAGCTGAGACTAGTGTGTGGTCAGGATAGGCCAAGGGAGTCAGGTGACCGGACATTCCCCAACCAGCCAATGAGACACTCCCCCACAGACTGGGTGGGTGACCACCCCAT
>JASIRB010000392.1:0-25140 GCA_030323885.1 Branchipolynoe longqiensis | reverse complement strand
GGGGCCGTATTCATGATGGTCGTTTAGCGAGGCTAAACTGGTTTTGGCGGGGATTTCTGGTTTAGGGGCCGAAAATGTGTATTCATGTGGCAGTGTTACAGTAACTCGGCGAGTTTAATAGGCCTTCGGCTAACACCGCTCTGTACCAAGTTTAATGCGCGAGTTAGTGTTTCAACATGGACATCCTCATTTATCGCCGCTTTCTCGAGAGACGTAACTTGGCCAGGAATCAAATTTTCCGCGACCGGACACATCCATTTGAAAAGTACGATGATGTGGATCTGTTCAAGAAGTTTCGTTTTCGAAGACACGACATTTTAGCCATCACTGACACCATTGCTGAGCAAATCGAAGTTCCGAGTCGCCGCGGGTCGCTTCCACCATTGCTGCAGGTACTTGTTTACATTATACTCAGACCGCGATTTCTCCACTCTTCGTTCCTCTCCCATTAAATTACAGCAGCCCTGTGCTTTGCTCCGTGTAGTTCCTTTTGTGCCTCAGGGAGCTATACTGACCTGACATTTGCTTCTAAAACGCGCAACGTTGTACGCTTCATATCGGTTGTCAGCCAGCATTGTTTTCATTCAAAAGTAGGTCATGTAGCCTTTCACCCGAGTCACTGCTAGATCGTTTGCCAGTTTGCCAGCGTGCACTACATCGTTGTGTTAATAATACCACTAAAATCTTAACTTTTGAACCCTATCTACCAATTCTCTTTCCGGTCATTCAGTACGGCAATTATTGGCGTGACGTTGTGACTGTCACCTACTAAATGTCCCACACTAGGGCGTCAATAACATGGCTTCCGAGCTATCACTTTTCGTCTTTAACTATCGTAAATACACTCACAAGTGCTAATAACTTCCACAATACTGCTCAACTGTAGAACCAACGAACTCACACATTATATTTCAACCTTATCTAGTTTCTGTGACTGTTCTAACTCTTTCCTTAGGTTTCTACCATTTATTTTTGCACGCTATTATATTTCGTTTCTATTATTTCTTGCTGCTAACCTGTCTGTTTTTTTGGTGGCTTAAATTCTTTCTCGACTTATTGTGTATTGCATTTGTTTCTGCAGGTGATGATCGCCCTACGATTCTACGCAAGTGGCACTTTTCAGGATGTCTGCGGGGAGTTAGTGGGGGTTTCACAGCCTACTGTTTCGAGGACTATTCCCAGAGTGACCGCAGCTTTGGTGCGACAGCTGCCCCAATCTATCAAACTGCCCACTCAGGAGGGAGCGGACCGGACAAAAGCGAAAATCTTCAACACTTACGGCTTCCCAAATGTGTTTGGATGCATAGATGGCACGCAAATTCGCATAGAAGCACCCGCCGACTACGAACACGAGTTTGTGAACAGGAAGCACTATCACTCCCTCAATGTCCAGGTAGATGCTCGTAATATGTAATCTCCTCACGTATATGTCGGCCTTCTGTTATTAAAATTGCCCTTCCAGCCTGCGTCAGTTGCACTTAGGATTTTGTTTGGGCGCTTTCTAACCATCACTTACCCCTTGTATATTTCAGGTGATATGTGATGGCGAACTGCGTTTCATCGATTGCATCGTTAAATGGCCGGGCAGCGTGCACGACGCACGCATCCTTCGGGAATCACCTTTGTTCGAAGCGTTTGAGAGCGACCAGAAACCAGTAAATGGTATCCTACTTGGGGATAGTGGGTATATGCAACGGGATTGGCTCTTCACACCCTTCCTCAATCCAAACTCGCCTGGACAGGAAGCGTACAATGTGCATCATAAAGCGGCAAGGTCGATTGTGGAGAGATCGATCGGGGTCTTGAAGAGACGTTGGCACTGCCTCCGTCGCCTGCGACTGCAGCCCGCCAAGGCGTGCAACGTTATCACGGTCTGTCTCATTCTGCACAACAAGGCGCGGATCCTCAACCTCGAAGACCCTTCCGATTCTGAGTCGGACGCCGAATCGGACAATGAAAATGAACGCCACGACAATGACGCAGAAGCGAACCGTCCCGACAACTATCAACGTTCAGAGCGCGTTCGCGCACAAGTGGGCAAGGCAGCTAGACAGAGAACGGTGGACAATTTCTTCTGAATTCGGTGAGTGACGTCTCCATATGCTTAGGTTATCTACCTGTTTCAATGATTGAAAGGGTTAGTTATTACTGCACACAACATTAGGGAAACAATAACGACAACGACGATGTATGTTGACCAACTTCACCCTTGTTTATTCAATACAATCTCTCCATCCTACACCCTTCCACCCATCTCACTCTCAAGTTTTGCTACTTCTAGCGTCTCCCTCCTCAGTCTCATAGTGACTAATTCCCTGTCCACCCGAACCCTCTCCATTTCCCCCTCACGCTCAAGTCTCTCAATGGTCAGAAGCTCCCTGCGGTACTTTAGCACCAGTAAGTCTCTCTCAAGGAGGCTTTTCGCATGCGCGCTCTCACTTTCGGCTGCCTCGTGTTCGACGCGTGCATTTAGCACAGTTGTTTTCGCAGCATTTTTTTGGGTTGTGCTCTCTAGGCAGGCCATGAAGGCCTCCCTTTCCGCCGCCTGTCCGGGAAACTCTTTGTGTGGACGACTCCTAGACCGTCCTCTGGCAGCGCGCGCCCGTGAACTGCTTCCAGAGGAGGGAGGGCGAGCCGCGTCCTCCGGGTCTGCCATGACCGTCACCGGTTCCCCCGGACACCCTGCGCGCAGGCTTACACTGGCGCCCCCTGCTGACAGGTTGAATGGCACAGGTACACCTAGACTGACGTTTGTCGCCTCCAGCGACGCTGGCCCCAGTGGCGTCGAAGTACGCATAGGCCGTGCAATGTCTTCCACGGAGAAGGAGGTGGCCGCTTCCGGGAAAGTGTAGTTTCCTTCCACTCCTGACAGGGCCACCGTGTGTGACCAGCGAAGATCCGCCTCGGGCATCTCCTCCGCTGGCCCCGTCGAAGGCGTCACTGCTGACGAGCTGGTTGTCGCCGCAACTGGCCCGAGATAGCTGAGGGCATAGGAAGCTGCAACAGAGGAGGCGTGAATAAACTAAAACTTGAACATTAAATTAGTGAACAGGCATAACATGAAATGTCACAATGGGCATTGCGTACATAAGTTACAAGATACAAACTTTCGGAATATAGCACTTTGTCGATAGCTACGAAGCATGTTGGGTTCAATATCCGATGAATAAGCGCATATCACTTTACTATGCATACTGCCGGAAACTATCACCGAGGCACATGTTGTTAAATCGTTTACTAGCGAGAGCTACATGAGAGCGTCAAGTACAAACTTACTTGTTACGCCTTGGAACAAATTTGAATCTGCGCCAATTATCTGCAGAATGCTCTCCTCAAAGGGAAGGGGTGTGTCAGGGGGACCGCCCCCAGTTTGCCCTGAGCGCCTTTGACGACCGAGGACATCAGCCTTCATCGCCTTCCACTTCTCTTTCACCTCGACCCTCGATCGCCGCGCGATCCCACAGGCGGTGACAGCCCCCGCCACCCGATCCCATGCCTTGTTCTTCTCTTGTAACGTTATCTTATTACTGAAGGCGGAGAAGAGTACGGTCCGGGCCAGCATTACTTCCTCCAGAAGAATACGGATCTCGTGATCACCGTAGTTGGCTTTGCGCTGCCTTTTGCTGGCAGCGGTAGAAGGAGTAGGCTCCGAAGACATATTGATGCTTTTGTTGTCTTACACGTTAAATCTGTTGGTAAGAGTAGAGAGACGAGTTAAGTTTAATGAATACTGCTCAACAACCTGTGTAAATGGCTCAATCTAAAATGATGTAAGACGAACAGATTTTTACTAATGGTTTTCAACTAGTTACAACTTGCAAGTGTTGTGTTACCTAAATGTTCTCCCCCCATCAATATCTCTGTAGGTGCTGCTACGTTTGCAGGGAGCGTGTACGCCTCCATGGAGGGCCCCTAGAATGGCTCATGAAGATCACATTGGGAAGATGTATTTCCGCACAGTATAAGTGTAACGCAAAAAGTTGAGGTAGTGATATATGTTTGTGGGTTGACTATAAACTGGCGGACACTCATTCAATAGTTAAAGAATTCAGTTACTTATGTATATAACAATTTTCTCAAGTTGTTGGTATAATATCCCACAAAGCATGCTACTTTGATGTCAGTAAACAAACTTGAACAAACGTGTGAGATCGTGAGCAAGTGCGGCATTTTCGTAATATGCATAGTGGGAAACTCACAAAGTCTGGCAAATAGTGTACACAAATATGATTGTAATGACAATATATATATCTCAAGTGCATTTATAATATCCTGGTTCTGAAATTTAAATAAACAATTGTGAGGTTAATTATAAAAAATACTGTGAATATAGTTAAGATACCAAAATGCATGGCAACTTTAGATTATTCGTTTCCCAGATTGCCCTAACTGTTATAGAATTTCTGTATTTACACGAGCGCTCCTTTTAGACACGATATCTACGATGATGTACAATTGCCGGATTACTTAATTCCATAGAAACTTTTAATTGGGGTGCGATTGCAAGTCCCAGACTGTTTATTGATGTGGCTGAGGAGGGCTATGCGGGTCACCCCATCCGCGCAGTTAACGCTAAATCGTCAGGACAACTTTTGTTCATGTGAAAAGGAGGCAGCGCAATATTAAGGCACCTGTGAAATGTTTAGCTATATAAATAGTCTGTATAGAAAACTGCTTGACAAGTAACGCGCAAGCGGCAAATGTGTTTGCGTTAATGAGACACGGTGCATGCTGAATAGTACGTCGTATGTAATTTTGTTTGTTCTCGTAAATATGCAAATATAACCTTTGTAAACTCATATCTCAGTGAATGGTAAATCTCCAATTCGGAAACGGTTTGCTGTTATAATCATGCATCATGTGGTTTTATTTGCTTGTAACTAACGTCAAAGGCAGCTCTGATTTGTTGGGAGAATAAATGGAAATTGCAGATTGTAATTAGGCAGACTGGTGTTAAGACTTTATTACTTTGTTTGGCACAGGTAGCCTATATAGGAAATAAGTAAGAATAGTATTTACTATTGTTGTATCGCACAGGGTTGTACGAGTTGTCGTCAGCTGCCGGTAAAATGTAGATAAATGCATAAAAATGTGCTGCTGCAGAGGAGCAGCAAGTCACCACAGTCGACAAATGGTTGGATTAATTTCAACGTGACGTGCAAGTCAAGGAAAAAATTATAAACGTAAAGTTAAGCGGCACAAATATTTGGATATGAATGGGCTATAATAGATTGGCCACACATCGTAGAACCCATCGTACAACATATATGTAACTGCACTTTAAACGTCCGATCGCCCGCGTTTGCATTCACATAAGACATAAAAAGTACTTACTTGTTAGCTCGGCATTTGCGGTACGTGTGGCTCATTGTCACTCTAGTGGCAAATTTGCCCCGCGGCGTCGGCAACCATAGCCAGCTGGGTGTCAGAGAGGGAAAACATGGTAGACAAATAGGGAAATGTACCTGATGAGTTAGGTCGTTTCTGGCCGTTGACAGTAGTTGCGAGGCTCCGACGATGTGCGGAGTTTAGCCGGATAAATAGTGGTGTTGTGAGTGTGGTTGGAGCGTGAGTAGGGCGTGAATATACTTGGAAGAGTAGAGAATCGGTGAGTCGTTCTCGTCGGAGTTGTGGAGGAATGGCCGCACGTGAGCAGTAGGAGCAAAACCGAAAGTACCCGGCCGCTTTGACATATGGTACTACGCGAAGAGCGCTTGTCGCCGATACAGGCTCAGAGGGATACCCCCATATCTAAAAATAGCCGTAGGGTTAAGTATAGTGGCCACGCTGTGTGATAATGAATACGCCGTGACATATCTGGAACACCGGATATAGCTAACCCGAAACGGGCATTTAACACGGGAGCAGATAAGTAATTCATCATGAATACGGGCCCTGGGGCCGTATGCATGACGCGGTGTTAGCGAGCCAAAACTGGTTTTGGCCGGGATTTCTGGGTTAGCGGCGAAAACTCAGTACGCAAGGAGTGGTGTTAGCGCAAACACACCGAGTGTAAGCTAACACCATGTCGTGAATATGGGCCCTGATATTGATGTGCTTGTGTGCAAAAATGGATGGTGCTTTGGACACTTTTTAGGAAGTATTTAAATACATTATCAGTAAAGTTCCTATTTATTTATTTATTTATTTATTTATTTATTCATTTATGGTGTTTATCTGATCCTCTTTTTGAAACCAATTCCGACCCGCCCGTGCATCCATAAATACACCTATGCAGACTAGTTTCACAAACGATGCTAGTCTGTCTCTATTAAGAGGGCTTGGCCTTGAAGGTGTGTCTATGGTGAGTGTCAGTAATCGGTGCAGTCTATCAGGATGCTATTTCGGGAAAGAGGGGAGTGGATGTCAGCAAAGTCTGGGCAATTCTTAAAAATAACACGCCGGGCGGAATGGCCGGGTGGATAGAGCGCTCGCTTCCCTTGTGAGTTAGGTTTGTTTGTTTGTTTGTTTGTTTGTTTGTTGTTGTTTTACATCCTAGCAGCATCTAGGGTCATATCAGGACGGGTACCGACTTGTGACAGTGCGCACTCATGGCGACTTATAGTGCTGTCCCACTGGGAAACCAGGCCACTGGCACCATGACCTGGTATCCCACTCAGTCACATTATCCTGACACTGAGCACACCAGTCCTTGCCCTGCCCTAATAATGCCGAGCGCTTGGCTAGGAAGCAACAAGTATCAATTTTTAAGTCATTGGTTTGACTCGACCAGGGTTCGAACCCACGACCCTGTGAGTTAGGTTTTGGAGTTTTACATCCTGGCAACATCTAAGGCCATATCAGGACGGGTACCGACTTGTGACAGTGCGTACTCACGGCGACTTTATAGTGCTGCCTCACTGGAAACACCATGACCCGATATCCAACTCAGTAACATTATCCTGACACTGAGCTAATCAGTATTTGCCCTATCCTATTAATGCCGAGTGCCAGTCTACGAATCAACAAGGGACTGGTTGGCTTACTGTCAGGATAAAGTGAATGAATGGGATACCGCGGTATGGTGTCGATGGAACTGGTTCCCAATGGGGCAATACTATCAAGTCGTCATGAGTGCGCCCATGTCACAAGGTGGTGCCCGTCATATGGTTGTCACCATTTTGTGGTATGACCTCAGCCGTGGCTAGGTCATAACCCACACCCCCAGTCACTCCGTGTCACCTAACTATAGCATCTGAGGTAACTGGAAATTCCGAAACTGAGGCGAGTCACTTTGATAATCCTGACTCACCGGTTCTGAGTGAGTACAACCCGGAACTCAGGTAGGTGTGGGTAGTGTGTTGATTACCCGGAACTCAGGAACTCCCCTATAGACCCCTTTCAATGTTTATAAAACATTGTGTATGCGCGCAACTTGGCTGCAGAACGTAGGCACACTGCCATTGAGTTTGGGGGTACGTCCAGTGCAAAAAGTTAATTTTATTCAAAATTAATGGAAATGCAGAACCCTAACCATATAAATTTAATATAATCTGTTTGTTGAATGTGGTTGCTATAGTATATGTGTTCCAAACGGTTTGTTTCTAGGTGGTGTGGTTTTAGAGATATTTGACTTTTTCTGAATGAAGATTGCTCACGGCCATTGACAATGCATTGAGTTTGCCATTACGCACAGTACAAAAAGTCTATTTTATTCAAAATTAATAGAAATACAGACCCCAAACCTTATAAATTTAATATAATCTGTTCGTTGAATATGTTTTCTATATGTGTATCAGGCGGTTTGTTTCTAGGTGGTGTGGTTTTAGAGATATTTCAAATTTTCTGAATGAAGAATGGTCGTGAGCAATCTTCACAGGCAAATGTAAAACAATTTAGACAAAGCGATTTATATGAAGCGATGTAGTGGCGCGTTTACACGCAACTAGTTTGAAGGCGGAAATCGATATCTGTGCATGAGCAAGTCCAGACTAACCAGTGCCAGTTTGGGTTCGTCGACGTCACCACGAGAGAGTGTGGGTTCGACCTAGATCTGTATGGACTGAATCGTATTGGTTTGGAACGGTCAAAACATCTGCTGGGCAGTGAAACCCTAAAAATAAATGATGAAAAAAATATCTGTGCACAGCTAGCGGTTTCATAGACTAAATTCTATAATATGCGCTTTTGATCGACCGGAAAGTCAACAAACTAAGGTCTCTGCGTGTGATGCGCTTAAGCTAGATCGCTTCATCTATCCTACCTCGCAAGGTGGTTTACATATCCCGATTTATATGAATCGATTCAGCCCTAAAACGCCTCAGTGTCGCGTTTATGCGGCAAATGTAAATCGATCTAGACAAGTGGTTTTATATGAAGCATTTTAACTCGCCCGTGTAAACACGGCTATATACAATGCATTGAGTTTGCTGGTACGCGTAGTGCAAAACGTCTTTTATTCAAAATTAATAGGAATCCAGAACCCTAACCTTAGGAATTTAATATAATCTATTCGTTGAATATGTTTTTTATATGTGTACCAGGTGGTTTGTTTCTAGGTGGTGTTTTTTTTTTAGAGATATTTCACTTTTTCTGTATGAAGATTGCTCATAGCCATTGAGTGTGCAGTGTGACCGTGTGTCATCCTGCAGCCAAACAGTGCGCACACTGACCTAGATATCTATGTTGACGTCATATGAATTAGGTATATGGTCTTGTGCTGTTGGGCTTCTTTGTGGTTGGTGGGTAGTAGATAACTGATTCACCCCGTACTTGTAGTAGGTGTGAAAACATTAGAAAAACTGGCGAAAACTATCTACATGCTGGATACATGAAATGAACAGATGAATTCTTAATTTAAGAAGCAAAATATATTCTTCATATATATATCTTAATATTTACCCGCTACTTTTGATTTTTTTTAAAATATAATGAAACGTGTAGTTTAATGGACTTCAAAAGTGAAATCGACGGCATTCTGTTGTTGCCTTGTCTTTTTGCATTCTCTTCAATTTCACCAACTCTGTGCCGATATAAGTAAGCAGTTGATACTGGAACCAGAAATTCCACTTCCTGTTCCATACTAAAGCTATTTCCGTCCGTATTTAGACTATGTTGTCATTCACCTCGACTACAAGTATGGGTTGAATCTTTTATCTAGGTGGGTGTGTTGTTGGAGAAGGGGAAGTTTATTGTGGAGGCTTATGTGTTAGATTCTTAGATTTATCCACCCAGACGTGGTGGCTGAATCGGTAGAGCGCAAGCTTCCCGTGAGGAAGGTCGGGGGTTCGAATCCCATCGAGTCATACCAATGACCTATAAAATTGATACTTGTTGCTACCAGAGAGCGTGTATACAGATGAGAGAGACAACTCCCGCGAAAATCGGTAACACAGGCTACAGTGGCGTTCCTGGCGGTTAGTGTTGAACAAGCTTTGAGTTTGCCATACGTGTAGTGCAAAACATTTGTTTTTATTCAAAATTAATAGAAATGCAGAAGCCTAACCTTATCGATTTAATATAATCCTTTTGGTAAACATGTTTTCTATATGTGTACTAAGCGGCTTGTTTCTATTTGGTGTAGTTTTAGAGATATTTCACTTTTTCTGTAGGAAGATTGCACACGACCATTGACAATGCCTTGAGTTTGCCGTACGCGTAGTGAAAAACGTCAGTTTTATTCCAAATTATATGAATCCAGAACCCTAAACATATCAATTTAATATAATCTTGTTGGTAAACATGTTTCCTATGTGTATTCCAATCAGTTTGTTTCTAGGTGTTGTAGTTTTAGAGATATTTAACGTTTTCTGTAGGAAGATTGCTCACCGCCATTGACAATGCCTTGAGTTTGCCGTACGCGTAGTGAAAAACGTCAGTTTTATTCCAAATTAATAGAAATCCAGAACCCTAACCATATCTCTTTAATATAATCTTGTTGGTAAACATGTTTCCTATGTGTATTCCAATCAGTTTGTTTCTAGGTGTTGTAGTTTTAGAGATATTTAACGTTTTCTGTAGGAAGATTGCACACGACCATTGACAATGCCTTGAGTTTGACAGCTGTGTCATATACTGTTCAACAACCACCACTTGGAGCGCCACAGTCGGCATCTGTTACATGGTGTAGTATGGGAGTTGTCCCTCTCATCTGTATACACGCTCTCTGTTGCTACCTAGCCTGGCATTTGGTATTAAATTAATAGGATAGGACAAGGACTGGTTAGCACAGTATTGGGATTGTGTGACTGGGATATCAGGTCATGGTGCTGGTGGCCTGGTCTCCCAGTGGGGCAGCACTATAAAGTCGCAATGACTGCACACTGTCACAAGTCGGTACCCATCCTGATATAACCTTAGATGTTGGTAGGACGTAAAACAATAAACAAACCAAGCCAACTAGATTTGCCAAGTTAAAGTTTCACACCCCAGTGGTTTTGAATTTCTTCCACGTTTTGAGATAAATATATTACGGTGATCATTATTGAAGTAACTTATATAATATAAGCTGGCTAACTGGAGATATTTGAGTTGAACTTGAACACATGCTAAATTAATGTTGGCTGGTACATTAAAATGTTGACACAACAGACTTCAGTTGTGACAGTTAAAAAAATAATTATATTGACTTTGCATACGCTTCAAGTCGGTACCCATCCGCATATGACCTTAGAATTAGATGTTGCCAAGACGTAAAACTCCACCAACCAACCAACCCTGGTAGTTATGGGTCGGCTTGTCTTTTCTGTATCCAACATGTCAGTACACTACTTTGTTTTCCATATTGACATAAGCCGTGTTCACACACACAACTTTAGGCCGAACTAGATAAGACGAACTAGATGAGGCGAACTAGTGTCATGTCCACACACAGGGCGGTTTAAGACGGAAATCAATATCTGCGCATGAGCAAGTCCATACTAACCAGCGCCAGTTTCGGTTAGTCGATGTCGGCACGAGAGAGTGTGGGTTCGACCTAGATCTGTTTCGACTGAATCGTATTGTTTTGGAACGGTCAAAATTTCTGCTGGGCAGTGAAACACTAAAAATAAATGATGAAAAAATTATCTGTGCACAGCTAGCAGTTTCTTAGAGCAAATTTACCGGAAAGTCAACAAACTCAGGTCTCGACTGTGACGTCCTTAATACGCCTAATGTAAACCGCTACCATCCACACAGGCAATATGGGCCGACTTAAGCTAGTTCGGCTCATATAAGGTACCTCGCGATGCGGTTTACATGAGGCAAACTAGTTGAGGCAAATCAGCCCTAATCCGCCTTATCGTCGCATCCACATGGCGAATGTGAGCCGAACTAGACAAGGCGAACTAGTTGAGGCGACTTAACGCCCGTGTGTGAACACAGCTTTTTAAAACGAAACCAGTTTGTGAGCGCACACACAGTCATAATGTCGGGCGTAACGCTTGGTTTTCTAACCATGTCAACTCTCCATATTGACAGTTGTTGCTCTAAATGATGTTAGGCGATCCAATTTGTTGTAGTTGTTCCTGTCGTTCATGTATCTAGGTATATTATTATTACCTGATCCACTGTCTAGATTGCAACACACTGTTGGTTTTGTACTGAGTCACAGACCCGCGATGGATATGCGTAAAGGGCGCATTCCATATACGCGTAATGCGTTATGCGTTACGCGTTATGCGTTATGCGAATGCCAGCATTCCATATACGCGTAATGCGTAATGCGTTATGCGTTATGCAGTGAAGTATATAAAAAGTATATAAAAAGTGTGTGTGACTCTGTGTCTCTGTGTGTGTCTCTATGTGTGTGTCTCTGTGTGTGTCTCTGTGTGTGTCTGTGTGTGTGTGACTCTGTGCATGTCCCTATGTGTGTGTCTGTGTCTCCGTGTCTCTGTGTGTGTCTCTGTGTGTGTCTGTGTGTGTGTGACTCTGTGTCTGTGTGTGTGTCTCTATGTGTGTGTCTGTGTCTCTGTGTCTCTGACAAAGAGACACACACAGACACATACACACAGAGACACACACAGAGACACACACAGAGACACACACAGAGACACACACAGACACACACACACACAGACACAGATACACACACAGACACACACACAGACACACACAGAGACACACACAGAGACACACCACAGAGACACACACAGAGACACACACACAGAGACACACACAGAGACACATATACACACAGAGACACACACAGAGACACACCACACAGAGACACAACACAGAGACACACACACACAGACACACACACAGACACACACAGAGACACACACAGAGACATACACAGAGACACACACACACACACAGACACACACACAGAAACACAGAGACACACACAGAGACACAGAGATACACACACAGACACACACACAGCAACAGAGACACAAAGACACAGACACACAGAGACACAACACAGAAAACACAGAGACACACACAGAGACACACACACAGAGACAGACACACAGACACACACACAGACACACACAGACACAGATACACACACAGAGACACACACACATACACAGAGACAGAATACAGAGACACACACAGACACACACACAGACACACACACAGACAGAGACACACACATACACACACAGACACACACAGACACACACAGACACAGAGACACACACACAGACACAGATACACACACAGAGACACACACAGACACAGAGACACAACACAGAGACACACACAGAGACACACACACAGACACACACAGGGACACACACACACAGAGACATACACACAGACACAGAGACACACACAGACACACACAGAGACACACACACAGACACACACACAGAAACACACACAGAGACACAGAGATACAGACACACACAGCAACAGAGACACAAAGACACAGAGACACAGACACACACAGAGACACAGAGACACAACACAGAGACACACACACAGACACACACAGAGACAGACACACACACAGACACACACAGAGACACACAGAGACACACATAGACACAGATACACACACATAGACACACACACAGACACAGAGACACAACACAGAGACACACACACAGAGACACACACAGACACACACAGAGACACACACAGACACACACACACAGACACGCACACAGACACAGATACACACACAGAGACACACACAGAGACACACACAGAGAATGGGACGGTCCAAACATGGCTCAGTTTAGCTTGCTTAGAGGGATGTTAGGACCGTCCCAAATATGAAGACTGCTTCCTCACAGGTCCGCCGCATAAACCTACATGTTTGCACCGGCTGTCCGTAATTATCAGTCGCCTCCTCCAGCCTTATATCAATGGACAAATGCGACTGATGCTATTCTGTTCGCACCACCTTGTCCCGGCTGTCCGTAATTATCAGTCGCCTCCTCCAACCTTATATCAATGGACAAATGCGACTGATGCTTTTCTATTCGCACATCTTTTACGCATTACGCATTACGCACCGATCGCTACAGGGACCGATCGGGATAATGAATTTCTGACGCATTCGCATTCGCATTACGCATTACGCGTGTATGGAATGTAGCTCATAGGTTTCAAGGCGTTTCGATTTTTTGTCGCATTCGCATTCGCATTCGCATTACGCATTACGCGTATATGGAATGCGCCCTTTAGGGTTTAACCTAACTCTATTAAATATATATAATATAATATATATAATATATAAATATATATATAGTTGTGTTATATTAATACCGAGTGTATACAGATTGCTTAACAATTAGTAAATAATGCATGGGCGGGCTGCAATTTGATTACACAACCCAAAAGATCAGTTTTTTTGTGGGTTCGGTTTTTAAACAACACAACCCTCCCCCTCCCACAAAACACCATCCGTAAACAAGGCAAACAGTCTGTAAGTAAGTGTCCCAGGAACTGAGTGATTGTAGGTGCTGTAAGTAGTGGTAGCAGCTTGGCTTTGATCTGGCCATGTTGGCTGACGGCATCCATTGCTCTGATTAAAAGTGGGCCTGCCGATGCGTGGTGCCAGGGGGTTGGGCACCGGCTCCGTGCATGTTAGTTCCGTGTAGTACCGCCAGGGGAATAAAAAATACATGGGTGGTAGCCAGCACCACACCTTTCCTCCACTTAAAGTTGCACATTCTGATGTATCTGAGTTTCTGCCATATTTCTTTTTTGAAAAATATATTTGATTGATCACTATAACCATCTTTACTTTAGGTTGAAGTAACTTATTTTTAATGGTTAACTTTGGAGATAGCCTAAGCGAAACCATGTAAAATTATTTTGACATACACATCGAAATGCTGGACATCATACTTTTCATAGGTTTCGGCAGTGACTTAATACAATAAATTAATAAACTGATTTAATATTCTTCCTTGGCAGCAGTAAATGTTGAATGAGTTAACCAGTATCGAAGTTGGATATTGGCGGAGCTAGGTAATCTAGGTAAGGGTTTTGGTTTCGAGAATGTTATGCTTTCATTGGTCTATACAGCTTTAAATCAACGGTTCAAACCGGCTTCCTTCTGCTGAATTCTCGCCATACCCTGTAGGAGGCGCAAGGTTACTAGTAAAAGCCTAAACAGTGTTTCTAACACATTGGTCGTAATGCGAAGCATTACGTTTGATGCGAGGGGAGGAAGAGACCCCCCCCCGCCCCGCGGGTCGCGCTCCCTTCGCACCTCGGCCGACCGCGTCGCCACCCCCTCCTCCCCCCGGCCTCTCTCCCTTGTCTCGCGGCGCTCACGCCTCGCGCGACTGCCGCTGCTCGCCACCTCTCACCCTCCCCCGGCCTGCCAGCATTCGCACCTCCCTGCCGCCGCCGCCCCTTCCCCCCTTATAAGGCCGCCCGCCGGCCCTCCTCACTCATTCACCTCCCTGCCGTCTTCCTGCCCTCTTCATTTTCTTTGGATTCTCACCACCTCGGATCTCGCCTCAAGATACACGTACCATGCCTCAAGGAAAAGGTCGTGGCCGCAAGAACTCCCGGGCTGCCCCCCGCACGCCCGGGCCTTCACCTACACCGCCCCGGGAGGAGTCGCCGGCCCCCGCCCCGGCATCTCCCGCGCCACCCTCGGGCCGCGCCTCGGGCTCGGAGATATCCACCCTCATGGAGGCCATGCAGCGAATGCAGATGGAGAACCGGAGGGCAGCCGCCGACGCCGCCGCCGAGGCCCGCCAGGCTACAGCAGAGATCCACGCCCGGATCGACGCCCTCGTGTCCGGCGAGGCGCCTCCCGTCCCAGAGCAGCCGCTGCCGGCGGCACGACAGCATCCCGCGCCGACACCTCGGGCGCGCGCCACCGTCCGTCCCCCGCCGCCGCCTCACGCGGGCCTGCCCGCCCCCCCGACGACGGAGTTCCTGAGATACCGGCACCTGTCCACCCAAGCGCCTGCCTACACGTCCCAGGCCTACCAGGAGGACGTCACCCGCCACAGCCCCGCCTCCGCGGCCGACGCCGTCCGAGAGATTCTGGCGTCCGCCGAGGCGCGCCATTCCACCAGGCGCCAAGGCATACCGGCCGATTACCTCTTTCCCTCTGACTTGGTGCAGCGAGGGGCGGAGAGGAAACCGGTAAAACGAGGGGAGGCGACTAAAGACGAATACACGCTCGCCCTCCTGCACCTCCTCGACCACCCCGACTTCCCCGCCCACTCCGCCCCGGGACTGCACCAGCACCTCCTCGGGGTTTGCCGCGACAACCTTATATACCCCTGGGCCACCGTCCGCCGGTACTCAGAGAGTGTGTTCTCTGCGATCGCGGACGGTACCCTCCCTAACGGGTGGCACGACTTGGTCGCTATAAACCTCCACAGACTCGACTGCCTCGCCATGCCCGAGGTCCACGCCACCGCCGCCCGCCAACTCGACCCCCTCCAGCGAGGCGCGCACTTCCCCCGAGCCCAGGCCGACCCCCGCACCATCTACGATAGGGAGATCCACGGGGCACCCTGCTCGGCCTGGAACCGCGCCCCCGCCTCCTGCGATCGGGCCCACCTCGGGGAGGCCCACGGTGAGGCGGGAGACAGACGCCGTCACGTCTGCGCGTATTGCGCCAACGTGAGGCGCATCTTCACCATGCACAGCGAGGCCGACTGCATCACGAAGCAGACCCGGGACCGCCAGACCACCCCCTCCACCTCGGCGGATTTTTGATTCGCCGGCCGCCCCCCGGCCGGCCCGGGGGGCCCCTTCCGGCGCCCCACCTTCACCACTGCCGACAGCCCCGCACCTCCCCCCGACAACCTCCCAGCGACCACCGATCGCAGCGCCGCCCAGTCTCAGCCGGGGATCACCACCTCGGGCACCACACCTCAGTCCACAGCCCAGCCCAGCCTCACGAGGAACCCTCTGCCAGGACTCCAGCCGCCGACCGTACCGACCCCGCCGTCCACCGACATCCTCCCAGCGACCACCGATCGCAGCGCCGCCCAGCCTCACCCGGGGACCATCACCTCGGGCCTCACGCCTCACGCCTCACGCCTCAGGCCACAGCCCAGCCCAGCCTCACCAACGTAGACGTCGCAGTCGTGGACCCCCACGACACCGCCTTCATCGTTACGATGATACCCACTGTAAATACCTGAAAACCGGACAAAACTGATATCAGGCCCGGCACAGTCTAATATCACTTACATTTAATATCTTGCTATGGCCAGTTATTAATTTTGTTAAACAAACATTGAAAATTCAACTACCAGTGATCTAAATTACTATGAGTTGAAAGTTAAAGTCATCCAACTCTCAGATCATCCACCGGTCACATGTTCCTGTATCTGGACTAAAGGCATATAGAAATTGTGTCTTCTGTGTGACAGGTCCCTCTTTATCCAAAAGGTTGCCAGAGGATGCAAGAAAAGCAACATCTCTTGATAGCTTTAATTGGTCCTTAAGACTCGACTGCTAAATATAGCTTTTTATTGTAAATGAAATTTCTCGATCCGCCAACTATTTTAACGAAGTTGTAAATAGGTCATATTATTGTTGAAGCACCGTAGAATGGCTCCTGCTAGTGAAATCCCATCACCATCCACATCACCACCACGACCAGAAACAGCAGTGGCACCATCAGCATCAGCATCAGCACCAGCATCACCATCACCATCACCTAATCTGCGATCTGAGTACTTCTGGCTCTGGAATGCACTTTGACATCGGCTGAGATCAATATTAATTCAGAAGGCCCTTCTATATCCAATATCGGACAACAGCTGACTATATCGAGAAAAAATTAAATGAGAGAAGGAAAGAAAGAATTCACTGATCCCTTAACAATTAGACAATGCTTTAATGTTTATACAATTTGCTTTCAAGCAGGAACCAGACCTATAAACTGACCTCAGAATCAGTTCTCCATTAACAGAATGAACATCTCTTCCTTTCACATGTATATTCCATTTGATAAATAGCATGGTCACTCTGTGTAATAGTACTATCTATCTTCAATCTATCACAACCATGTGGTAATTAACAGATGATACATCGAGTCAAACCAATGACTTAAAAATTGATACTTGTTGCTTCCTAGCCTGGCATTCGGCATTAATAGGATAGGGAAAAGGACTGGTTGGCTCAGTGTCAGGATAATGTGACTGACTGGGATATCAGTTCATGGTGCTGGCGGCCTGGTCTCCCAGAGGGACAGCACTATACAATCGCCATGAGTGTGCCCTGTCATAAGTCGGTACCCATCCTGATATGACGTTAGATGTTACCAGGACGGAAAACTCCAACAATCAACCAACCAAGCGTCATATACAACAGCAGTCTACATGTGTTCTGCATGGTGAGGCCTCGCCATGTTGTAAGAGGTCTTGACCACGATGTTATCGTGTCGTTATCAACAAGCGTTGCCAGCCAGATAACAGCGCCCCCGCACCCTTGAGACCCTCCAAACGTTATCACCAACTTCACAGACACTATCGCAGCTTAGATCTGACCTTTGATTCGGTTTGTTAAAAACAACCCCCACAAATAGCTGAGCCAGGTGCTGTGAGGCCTTCAAATTACGCGACGTCAATTACTATATTCTCTATTCAAAGCCTGAGGTCTTGGTATTTTATAATTAGAGGATCAATCGTCTAGCTCTCTTATTATATATGTGATGCATAGGCATTACACGAGTATAATTAATCGGAAGCTTTCCACTGCAGTTATTTGATTCTCCAGCCTCAGTAATCTATTTTAGTTTTCTTATTATTATTATTATTGGTCATCGACTATCATCCTCCAAGCCGAGTGTGGTGCCACATGTGTGTATACGCATTGATTTGTCAGACCACGCACCCTCACTCTGCCCACAAAGATTTACATATTTGGGCTCATTTAGAGTTTTCAACATTTTCAAGTCATACAAAGAGTACTACTTTTCCAAACTCCCTTGCCCCAGACAGTAGGACACATACACGTTTTATTCAGACATGAGCAGAGAAGTAAAACAAATTAGCTGATTGTGGGTGTATGCCTAAAAACTTGGCGTATGCCTCAAAACTGGACCGAATCTTTTTACAAGTAGGACACAATTGGTGCAATTTGGTAGCCACTTAGGAGGGACAAATTTCACTCTTCATCTGTGACATAAGGTAAGAGTAGGCATATAGACCAGTACTCTAAGAATACAGAAGTGTTTTTCTTGTAATCCTGCATAAATGATAAGTCGATAATATAAATAATACACCTATACCATAGTTAATAGTTTCAGTTAATTAATTTATTGTCTTATACTCCTTCAGCTGGCAGTCCTTGTAATATGGTAATACTTGTTTAATTGTTATAATAAATGTAAAGGAATATGATAAAAGTAATGTAAATTTCAGCCCAGGAAGCATTTAATTGGCAGGAAATGCTCATGCCTGTTTATTACAGACCATGACAGGAGTTTTTGCTATATCAACATTTTATTAAATCATAAAAGTCGTACATGAGCAATCCCTCCACCTTCCCTCGTCCGCTGTACTCTTTGTATCGCCATAAAAAAAATGTTGACTACTCTGAATGACCCCAAAGACAATGAGTAATAAAATAATATCATTACATTCTCGGATATATCAAACTGGAAAACGAATGCTCTTTACATTAGAGGATACTACATTATATATGGGAATACTATATTTAAAGCACAATTTAAAGAGAAAAAAACCTCTAAGTTGTCATCCGTGAGATATAATTTAATTGAAAATTAGTATCGAAAGAAAGGCAAAGATTCATAAATAAAATTAGACTTCAGCATAATACACAATGATACCTCCAGTTCGGCAACATGCCTCAATAGACTCAATTACAAAACCATATCGGTGTCAGAAGCTTACTAAGACTATGTAGACCAAATAAAAATAAAAGGTTGGTGATCGTCCTTTTGATCACACAAATCCAGGTCGGACGGGAGTTTTCAATTTTTTTTAATTAAATTTTTAATTAAAAAAAAAGAAGTATATCATACAGGTCTAGAAGTTTCAATTTTGGAAGTAAAATGTTTTAATTAACAGTAGCAACCCTCTTTTCCCGCAATGTTTTCATTTATTCCACAGGAAATAGAGATTGATTCATATGTAAAATGTAAATTCTATGCTAGCCCGACACATTTTGAACAGTTAAAAAAGGGAAATTCAGGGGCGGCGATCCTTCCTGAACCGGCGGGGACGATCACCAATTTTTACATTATTTGGCCTTATAACGACTGGCTGTCAGTAAAGCAGCACCACACAGGAAGGGCTCATCGCTCTGCTACACCGCTACTGCCACCTGGCGGTTACAACACAACACCCGCATGCCCACCAGGATCAATGTCACTTCCGGGATACCAAAGTTGTCCACCCAAGCCTATCAGGCCCGCAGCCATGCGAGGATGGGGTCGGGTGAAGCACAGTGCACCACTACAGAATGCTTCACACATACATAGAAGTGGTATTTGATCGAATTAAAATAGTTGGGAGCACAATTTCACGACAATTCACACTGGAAATAAATGTAGTGCGAAAGTCCCATGTTTGGTAATCAGGATATCATTGTGTGCTATGGTGTAATCTAACTTGTTCTGGGAATCTTTGTCATTCTTTCGATGCAAATTTTCAATACAACTTAGGTCTCGTTGACAAATTTCCCTTTAAATTGCACTTTATATATAGATTAGTTAGACGAATCTTACCTGGGTATAGATGATGGATAACTATTGTTTTACCGAGGTAGAAGCCTCGGTTAGACGTGGGCGAGGGAGAAGGAAGCACATCCGGGTCCAGCAATCTTTACCTACTAATTCAGGATAAAAATGATTCTAAAAAACAACCTAAGGTCAAGTGACCTCATGCTAAATTGAGTGATTGACTAGACGTGGCAGGGCGTGGTGGGTGGGCCCTCGCCCACGTCTAACCGAGGCTTCTACCTCGGTAAAACAATAGTTATCCATCATCTATACCCAGGTAAGATTCGTCTAACTAATCTATTTTACCTCGGTATGCCGCCTCTGGCTAGCCGTAGGCTAGGGAGACCTTTACGTAAAATAATTTTTATCCTGATATTCTTGTTTTGTTATTATTCTTTAGTGATTATGTCTTATGTATGCAACAATGGAAAAGCGATTTGTTATGGCAAAAAAGGGGAAAAACCAATGTTTTTCTTACCTCTCTCTTTCAGTTGGTGAGTAGCCTGTGCGCTATCGGCTGAGGCTTCTCTAGTCGTTTGTGGTAATGTCTAGCAAACGAAGTAGCGGTTTTCCATCCCGCGTGAGCTAGGATCCGTTTAACGGAGATGCCTAGCAATCTTGCCTTGGACACCATTGCACCACGTGTAGAGTGCGATGAGTACCTGTCTGTATTTACTCCCGCCAGTTTTAACACATTCATTGTCCATCGGGCGAGGGTATCCCTGGAAATGGCCTTGTGTGGCTTAATAAAGCTGACCAATAGCTGTCTTGAGTTTCTTATTAATCTTGTCTTGGATATATAATTTCGTATCGCAGATACGACACATAACTTGCGATCCTGAGTGAAACTGGACACCCCTATCGTAGAAAGGGGGTCACCTAATCGGTTTGATTTTAATAAAGTTGATAAATCAAACGTGGCCTCTTTACTGTCAATTTCTAGACCATTCAGCGACAGGGCAACTATAGTTTGGCCTCTGTGTCCAGTGACCAGGAGAAGCAAAACTGCGACTTTGAAACCTAAAAGTTTAACGTCCAGAAACTTATTTTCTGGCCATTTCTTGAAGAGGTTGAACACTAGAGAAACATCCCAAAACCTATTATATTT
The DNA here is from genome assembly GCA_030323885.1 of Branchipolynoe longqiensis. Lineage (NCBI taxonomy): Eukaryota > Metazoa > Annelida > Polychaeta > Phyllodocida > Polynoidae > Branchipolynoe > Branchipolynoe longqiensis. Next base: position 3,979 of record JASIRB010000392.1, on the reverse strand, counting down.
GGGTTTAGGCGGATTCCTCTGATAAATTGATCGTATGATCCAACAAATAACATGGTGTTTACCCATTGTTTGTCCATTAACCCGCGGTAGGATTATCGACAGAGCACATCTGGCAGCGTTAATAGCGCCATATCCTAGGCCTTCGTCCTCTAGGTAACGTAGGAAGAGTCCTACCTGGGATACTGTGGGAGTCATTGGCTTGACTTTCTTAAGCAGGCAATAAATACCCCATTTCTTTAAATACGTAGTATACATTTTCACCGTTCCTTTTCTCCACACATCATCAACCAAACGCTGTTGTGTAATTTTGTCTAAGCCAAACTGTTCTAAATATTTATTTAAAAAAGGAATGCCACTAAGGAGTTGTCGACACGTTTCCGTGGCGTTCTAGTGGTCCCTGATGTTTGAGGTTTCCTCGGAATCTTGGGAAGCGAAGGCTGCTTTTGGCTGTGGCTAGTAACGTCGGTAGCCACGGTTGCGTGTGCCACTCGGGGACGATGAGTATGGCGTGTGTCCCCTCCATTTGAATCTTTCTGGCGACTTTGCTAATGATAGTAAAGGGGGGGAAAATGTAAAAGAAATGATGTCGCCACTTTAGGGAGAAGGCATCAATGTGCCAAGCATTGGGTTCCGGGTGCCACGAAACATATTTTGGAATTTTAAAGTTATTACGCGAAGCGAACAAATCGATCTGAGGTGAACCCCATGTGTGACAAATGTGTTTGAAAATGGATGGATTAAGTGACCACTCTAAGTGATCATGGAACTGGCGACTCATCTTGTCAGCTAGACAATTTTGTGTGCCTGGAATGTGATTAACAGTTAACCAGACATCAAAGGTTTGAGCCCAGTTCCAAATGAGAAGTGCCATTGCATTACATTTAATCGATTTTGTACCTCCCATATTTCTGACATAAGCCATAGCTGTGGTGTTATCCGTGAGGATACGTACATTATTTTTGGGTATTTTTACTAGACTGGTTAATCCCAAGTAAATGGCCCTTAGTTCTAGAACGTTAATATGATCGGGGAGTTCCGATTCTAGCCATCTTCCTCCCGTTGCTACATCATTTTGATGTGCTCCCCACCCTTGGAGAGACGCGTCAGTGGTAACGGTAGTGTCAGGCTCTCCCATTCTAATGGGATTGGGGGAATGGTCAAAGTGGTTTAGCCACCAATCAATGTCGGCTAGGCCGTTCTCCGAAATAAACATGGTCTTTTCAAAGTTTCCCTTTGCGCGGGCCAGCGCCAAATTTTTATCAATTTCGAGGGATTTTATGTGTGCCGCTCCGTATAGAATAGCTGGACTATACGAAACCATGACCCCGATAAGGACCGCGACCTGTCTAATCTTTGGCCTAGAAGTGTCTAACAGCTGTATCGCTGTGCGGTAAAGCTTATCTTTCTTTTGGCGTGTAAGCGAAACGGTCATAGCCGTGGTGTTCAGAATGAACCCGAGACACTTAAGCTCCTGAGTAGGAGAAAAAACCGATTTCTTGTTATGTATGAAGAAACCCAATTTGGTGAAAATGTTGCATAAATCTTTAACAGCGAGTTCACAATGCGTGAAAGATTGGCCCATAATAAAAGAATCATCTATGTATGGAAACATACAATGCCCCAATTTTGCCATGTGTGCAAAAATTGGTTTCAACAACTTAGTAAACAGACGCGGTGCGCAGGCCAAACCATTAGGTAAACATGTAAATTCAAAAAGTTGGCCATTCCAGAGAAAACGTAGGTATTTCCGATCTGTCTGGTGAATAGGAACGGTGTAGTACGCATCCCTTAAATCAACACTCGCTAGCCAACACCCTGGGGTAATTAAATCACGAGCTGTTTCTAAAGAAAACATTTTGAAATGTTTGTATTCAATGATTTCATTCAACTGAGTTAAATCTAAAATCATTCGGATTGAACCATCAGGTTTAGGAGTAGAGAAGATATTGGAAATATATTCCCCTTCAGTATGTTCAACTCTGTTGACAATGCCCTTAGACTCAAACAGTAGAACCTGCTGATCTAGCTGAGATTTTTCTAGTGAATTAAACTGATACGGAAAAGGCGCTCTCTTTTGTATAGGCAATTGTGTGAAAGGGATGTGAATGCCTTTAACAATATTCAGGACCTCTGGATTAGTGGTTAACTGTTGCCATTGATGTAAACAATTAGAAACATTCCCTGCTTGAAAAAGGCTTACTTCAGTTTGAGTTTCCTCCGTGACCATTGTAGGGTCAGGAGGCTGCACTGTTTGTGTGGAAATCTCTACTTGTTCCCTTGTTTCGGGAACTGGGGCTTGGGAACGAAATCCCTCTTGTAGCCGCGGTTGTCGTTCCAGTTTGAGGCCGGCCTGTCGCCTCGGCCCCTTCCTCGCTGGTTGAACTGGAAGGACGGTCCGCCCCTGAACGGCCTTCCTCCTCTGCGGAATCGAAAATCCGTCCTAGACTTTCTGAACCCTGCTGGGTTTTGGAAGCGACGACTCTTTGCTTCAGTGTTTTTAGCACTCTTGTAGTCGACCTCTACCTGTTTGTACAGGTAAGCTAGCTGACCCCCAAACATCTTGGATTTATCAAGCGGTTTGCTCTTGATAGGGGTAGGTCCGGAATACACGGTGTATTCCTTACCATCATGGTCCGTTACCTTGTTAGAGCGGGCAACCTCTTTTCCGGCATCTGTGGTGACCGATTTGAAAACGTTTTCAAATCTCCGATGGGTCATGTAGTTACTAGCGGCTGCTAACAAAGCTATGCCCCGGTCCATAACCCGCGCCAAAGACGAGAACTTGTTCTCTGTCTGCATCCTGTTAGCCACAGGGATAACAGACGTCAAGGCACCCAAAACTGCCTTATGGATAAGGCAGAGGGAAGTTTCATAACGACGGCGTTCGTCGGAAAGATGAATGCCGGAATCCATCTCTTTGAAAACCGAAGCAGGAATGCCCTTAACTCCTGAAATCTGCTCAGTCAACTTGTTGATGACTTCGATCGGTTTAAACGTAGTGAAATGGCTATTCACCGTTTTGCGCATCATGGTAGTGGTGCGCACTTTCTGAGCTTTCTTTTTGACAATTTCTTGCCAGCTTTAACGCCTATTTTGGCGTAGACACCCGCTCGTTCCGTGTCGGAATCCGACTCGGTGGAAGAAGAGTCGGACGACGAGTCTGAAGAAGAGTCCTTCTTCTTCTTCTTCTTTTTCTTTTTGGACTTTTTGGAGCGCTTAGACTTCGCTTTCTTTGTGAACTCGTCACCAGAACTGCTCACTGGGCGGCGTTTCTTGCCCCGCGCTTTCGGTTTCGGAACCTCAGGTGCCGAAAGCGTGTCCTCTTCGTCCTCAGAAAAGTCTTCCCAATCCTCATCAGGGATTTGGGAAGGATCTGGAAAGTTCTGCGCCTGGAAAAGGCGCATCTTCTCCTCCATCATCTCCGCCATTTTCGCCTCCCACCCCACTGGTTGAGGGGCGTGATCACTGTCTTGATCCGAGGCATGAGCCCCAGGATGTGGGGACCGCGGAGCCGTAGCCGGTGGAGACGAATCGTAATCCGTCGGGGGGACACCCACCGCTGCAGCGGGCGGCTTATTCCGGCGAGTGGCCATCGGGAACTGTAACGAAACCAAAGCGTTACTAACCCGGAATCATCTCAACTACACAAGTGTAAGCCAGTAAACTGGGTTGAGGAACATGGTACAGAGAACGTGTTTTGCAACGTGTCAGTACAGGCGTGAAGCTAAATTTGCCGTAGGTGTGTGGTAACGAAACCAACCAAACGGAGGGCATCGATCGTGAGATCGGCCCCTCTCTCTGTTCCGTACACTTCTCCCACCTGTGGCTACAGCGCCAACAAGTTGGAGAAAATATTACGAAACTCGGAGGTTCGCCTTAAACCGGTCAGGGGTGTTTATAAAAAACACCCAGAAGCATCCCCAACATCATCCTCTATTAGGATCCGGGAGACTTTTCTTAGGAAATGAGCCACTCGGGT
>JASIRB010000376.1:0-25351 GCA_030323885.1 Branchipolynoe longqiensis | reverse complement strand
AACAAACCAACCAATTCAATGGTTAAACAAAGAATGAATCAATTCAATGGTTAAACAAAGAACCAACCAATTCAATGGTTAAACAAAGAATAAACCAATTCAATGGCTACGCAACAAACCAGCCAATTCAATGGTTAAACAAAGAATAAATCAATTCAATGGTTAAACAAAGAATAAATCAATTAAATTGTTTAACAAAGAATAAATCAATTCAATGGTTAAACAAAGAATAAACCAATTCAATGGTTAAACAAAGAATAAACCAATTCGATGGTTAAGCAACGAATAAACCTATTCAATGGTTAAACAAAGAATAAACCAATTCAATGGTTAAACAAAGAATTAATCAATTCAATGATTAAACAATGAACCAAGCAATTCAATGGTTAACATTGCATAGTTCGATGGCTTTGAGTTTCTCTCATTTTCTGAGATAAACATACTAGGTTGTTCATTATAATCTACCTTACTTTAGTTTGAAGTAACTTTGATTTTAAATGGCTAACTTTTGAGATATTTGAAATGGAAACATGCTAAATTAATTTGGGCAAGCTTGCCAAATCTCTAACACCATAGGCTTCTGCAGTAACACATTCTACTAATTGACTCAGTATCCCGTTATATGTGACGACAAATGTGTAATAAGTGCACCAGCATCTAAGTTAGATATGTAGAATCAAATATAGATAATTGTGTTTGTTTTGAAAATTTTATGTTTTCATCGGACTATGCAGCTTTAAGCAAATAATCAATCAATGAATCAATCAAGACAGGTGCATCTCACCCAAGTCGGACAGCCACATTACACCCACAACGTAACACAAAGAATCAATCAATGAATCAATCAAGACAGGTGCATCTCACCCAAGTCGGACAGCCACATTACACCCACAACGTAACACAAAGAATCAATCAATCAATCAATCAAGACAGGTGCATCTCACCCAAGTCGGACAGCCACATTACACCCACAACGTAACACAAAGAATCAATCAATCAAGACAGGTGCATCTCACCCAAGTCGACAGCCACATTACACCCACAACGTAACACAAAGAATCAATCAATCAATCAATCAAGACAGGTGCATCCACCCAAGTCGGACAGCCACATTACACCCACAACGTAACACAAAGAATCAAATCAATCAAGACAGTGCATCTCACCCAAGTCGGACAGCCACATTACACCCACAACGTAACACAAATAATCAATCAAGAAGCATCTCACCCAAGTCGGACAGCACATTACACCCACAACGTAACACAAAGAATCAATCAATGATCAATCAAGACAGTGATCTCACCCAAGTCGGACAGCCACATTACACCCACAACGTACACAAAGAATCAATCAATCAAGACAGTCATCTCACCCAAGTCGGACAGCCACATTACACCCACAACGTAACACAAAGAATCAATCAATCAAGACAGGTGCATCTCACCCAAGTCGGACAGCCACATTACACCCACAACGTAACACAAAGAATCAATCAATCAATCAATCAAGACAGGTGCATCTCACCCAAGTCGGACAGCCACATTACACCCACAACGTAACACAAAGAATCAATCAATCAATCAATCAATCAAGACAGGTGCATCTCACCCAAGTCGGACAGCCACATTACACCCACAACGTAACACAAAGAATCAATCAATCAATCATTCAAGACAGGTGCATCTCACCCAAGTCGGACAGCCACATTACACCCACAACGTAACACAAAGAATCAATCAATGAATCATTCAAGACAGGTGCATCTCACCCAAGTCGGACAGCCACATTACACCCACAACGTAACACAAAGAATCAATCAATGAATCATTCAAGACAGGTGCATCTCACCCAAGTCGGACAGCCACATTACACCCACAACGTAACACAAAGAATCAATCAATGAATCATTCAAGACAGGTGCATCTCACCCAAGTCGGACAGCCACATTACACCCACAACGTAACACAAAGAATCAATCAATCAATCAATCAATCAAGACAGGTGCATCTCACCCAAGTCGGACAGCCACATTACACCCACAACGTAACACAAAGAATCAATCAATCAATCAATCAATCAAGACAGGTGCATCTCACCCAAGTCGGACAGCCACATTACACCCACAACGTAAAACAAATAATCAATCAATCAAGACAGGTGCATCTCACCCAAGTCGGACACCCACATTACACCCACAACGTAACACAAAGAATCAATCAATCAAGACAGGTGCATCTCACCCAAGTCGGACAGCCACATTACACCCACAACGTAACACAAAGAATCAATCAATGAATCAATCAAGACAGGTGCATCTCACCCAAGTCGGACAGCCACATTACACCCACAACGTAACACAAAGAATCAATCAATGAATCAATCAAGACAGGTACATCTCACCCAAGTCGGACAGCCACATTACACCCACAACGTAACACAAAGAATGAATCAATCAAGACAGGTGCATCTCACCCAAGTCGGACACCCACATTACACCCACAACGTAACACAAAGAATCAATCAATCAAGACAGGTGCATCTCACCCAAGTCGGACACCCACATTACACCCACAACGTAACACAAAGAATCAATCAATGAATCAATCAAGACAGGTGCATCTCACCCAAGTCGACAGCCACATTACAGCCCAATGGTAACACAAAGAATCAATCAATCAATCAATCAATCAAGACAGGTGCATCTCACCCAAGTCGGACAGCCACATTACACCCACAACGTAACACAAAGAATCAATCAATCAATCAATCATCAAGACAGGTGCATCTCACCCAAGTCGGACAGCCACATTACACCCACAATGTAACACAAAGAATCAATCAATCAAGACAGGTGCATCTCACCCAAGTCGGACAGCCACATTACACCCACAACGTAACATAAAGAATCAATCAATCAATCAATCAAGACAGGTGCATCTCACCCAAGTCGGACAGCCACATTACACCCACAACGTAACACAAACGTCGTCAGCAGACGGACGCTGGATGTCGTCTGGTGGCCCGCAGTCATGTGTTCACTGAATATTGACTGGTGGCCCAGAGTCACGTGTTCACTGCATGTTGTCTGGTGGCCCGGAGTCACGTGTTCACTGACTGAATGTCGTCTGGTGGCCCGGTGTTACGTGTTCACTGACTGAATGTCATCTGGTGGCCCGGTGTCCCGTGTTCACTGACTGACTGTCGTCTGGTGGCCCGCTGTCCCATGTTCACTGCATGTCGTCTGGTGGCCGGGTGTCACGTGTTTGCTGACTGAATGTCGTCAGGTGGCCCGGTGTCATGTGTTCACTGACTGAATGTCGTCTGGTGGCCCGGTGTCATGTGTTCACTGCATGTCGTCTGTTGGCCCGGTGTCACATGTTCACTGACTGTCGTCTGGTGGCCCGGTGTCACGTGTTCACTGACTGAATGTCGTCTGGTGGCCCGGTGTCATGTGTTCACTGACTGAATGTCATCTGGTGGCCCGGTGTCACGTGTTCACTGACTGAATGTCATCTGGTGGCCCGGTGTCCCGTGTTCACTGACTGACTGTCGTCTGGTGGCCCGCTGTCCCATGTTCACTGCATGTCGTCTGGTGGCCCGGAGTCAGGTGTTCACTGACTGAATGTCGTCTGGTGGCCCAGTGTCATGTGTTCACTGACTGAATGTCGTCTGGTGGCCCGGTGTCACGTGTTCACTGACTGAATGTCGTCTGGTGGCCCAGAGTCACGTGTTCACTGCATGTTGTCTGGTGGCCCGGTGTCACGCGTTCACTGACTGAATGTCGTCTGGTGGCCCGGTGTCACGTGTTCACTGACTGAATGTTGTCTGGTGGCCCGGTGTCCCGTATTCACTGACTGACTGTCGTCTGGTGGCCTGCTGTCCCATGTTCACTGCATGTCATCTGGTGGCCCGGTGTCACGTGTTTGCTGACTGAATGTCGTCAGGTGGCCCGGTGTCATGTGTTCACTGACTGAATGTCATCTGGTGGCCCGGTGTCATGTGTTCACTTCATGTCATCTGGTGGCCCGGTGTCACATGTTCACTGACTGTCGTCTGGTGGCCTGGTGTCACGTGTTCACTGACTGAATATCGTCTGGTGGCCCAGTGTCATGTGTTCACTGACTGAATGTCGTCTGGTGGCCTGGTGTCACGTGTTCACTGACTGAATGTTATCTGGTGGCCTGGTGTCACGTGTTCACTGACTGAATGTCATCTGGTGGCCCGCTGTCCCATGTTCACTGCATGTCGTCTGGTGGCCCGGAGTCAGGTGTTCACTGACTGAATGTCGTCTGGTGGCCCGGAGTCACGTGTTCACTGACTGAATGTCGTCTGGTGGCCTGGAGTCACATGTTCACTGACTGAATGTCGTCTGGTGGCCCAGTGTCACATGTTCACAGACTGTCGTCTGGTGGCCCGGTGTCACGTGTTCACTGACTGAATGTCGTCTGGTGGCCCGGAGTCACATGTTCACTGACTGAATGTCGTCTGGTGGCTCAGACACTCATGTGTTAACTGACTGAATGTAGTCTGCGCTCACTGAGCTGGTGCAGTGTCAGTTAACTGTCCCTGCCGGCTACCTGCTGCCGATCCGCTGGTTGCGTAACGTGCCACCAGGGGGCGCCCTCAGCCGCGCCCCCTTGTGGCGGTTCCCACGGCAGACGACATTTGTCCCGACCCGGCCGTCACGGCGGGACGCCGCTCATTGTCCGCGTTCCGGGGCCCGTCACGTGACACAACAGCGCCCCCAGACGGCGTGCGGAGTAGCGGGAGGCGGGGCGTGAGAAGAACGGCGTTTAACAACAAACCACGCGTTTAATTAACATCACAGCACAAACAGACCAGCAAGCCATAACTACACAGGGACATTCTTGGAGGGACATTGTTTTCACTCAAATTGAACATTAATGACTTCCCGATACGCCCAGCACTCACAACACTTACCCCAATACTTACCCCAACACATACCCCAAGACATACCCCAACACACACCCCAACACTTACCCCAACACATACCCCAACACTTACCCCAACACTTACCCCAACACATACCCCAACACATACCCCAACACATACCCCAACACTTACCCCAACACATACCCCAACACTTACCCCAACACATACCCCAACACATACCCCAACACTTACCCCAACACTTACCCCAACACATACCCCAACACTTACCCCAACACTTACCCCAACACATACCCCAACACTTACCCCAACACATACCCCAACACTTACCCCAACAGTCCCAACTTACCCCAACACTTACCCCAACACATACCCCAACACTTACCCCAACACTTACCCCACACATACCCCAACACATTACCCCAACACATACCCCAACACTTACCCAACAGTCACCCCCCAACACTTACCCCAACACTTACCCCAACACTTACCCCAACACCCTACCAACTCTTACCCAAACACTTACGCCAACACTCACCCCAACACTCAACCAACTCTCACCAACACTCACCCCAACACTCACCCCGACTCTCACTCCAACACTCAACCAACACTCACCTCAAACCTCACCAACACTCACCGTAAGACTCACTCCAACACTTACTGCAACACTCACCCCAAAATTCATGAACACTTACTCCAACAATCACTCCAACACTCACCCGAACACTCACCCCAAACCTCACCAACACTCACTCCAACACTAACCCTACACTTACCCCAACACCCAACCAACACTCACCCCAATATTCACGAACACTTACTTCAACACTCACTCCAACACTCACCCCAACACTCAGTCCAAACCTCACCAACACTCACCAACACTTACACACACTCACCCCAACACTCACTCCAAACCTCACCAACATTCACTCCAACACTCACCACAACACTCACCCCAACACTCAATCAACACTCACTTCAACACTCACCCTACTCGTCCTGTGATGACCTTAGATGTTGCCAGGATGTAAAACTCCAACAACCAACAGTGACACCAACATGTGTGAGGTGAGCTCTGTCGGTGCGCTTATTCCACATAGGAACATGCTGCCACCTGGCGGGTAGTTTGGAACTTGCTGATGCTGTTGCCACCTGGCGGGTAGTTTGGAATGTACTGGCGCCATGCTGCCACGTGGTGGGTAGTATGGGACATGCTGCCTCCTGGCGGCTAATAAGGGAACCAGACCCGTGCTGGGGCGGCGTTTAGTTTGTTTTGTTTGTTTGTTGTTGCTTTACGTCCTAGCAACATCTAAGGTCATATCAGGATGGGTACCGACTTGTGACAGTGCGCACTCATGGCGTTTAAGACGCCAGGCTCCACGTGCCTCCGGTTCAGACCCGAGTCTGAGCCTACAATAGAATACATCATGGTTCCGACTGCGCATGCGCTGAAAACGGCCTTGGGAGCAAAGCAAAGGCGTACGACCATTGAGTTTGCCAATGCGCGCATTGAAAAACGTCAGTTTTATTCAAAATTAATAGAAATCCAAAACCCTAACCGTATCAATTTAATATAATCTTTATGTTAAACCTGTTTTCTATATGTGTTCCAAGCGGTTTGTGCCTAGGTGGTGTGGTTTTATCAATATTTTACTTTTTCTGTATGGAGATTACTCACTACCATTGACAATGCATTGAGTACTCTGGCTGTGGCTCTAACACTAGTCTGAGTGCCTAGATCTTTCTAAATCTAAATTCACATGGCATAAGATGTGCTGATTATATTGATGTAAATGCAATGCTGGATAAAAGATTAATATCTTAATTTATTATATTTATATTTTTAGTTGGTTTTCTATGTTTCAAACAAGAGCTGAGATGAGCTGAAACTAGCACATTTCATAGCTGCACCCAGTGATTAGCATGTGCCATGTGCTTTTGGGGGGGGGTTGTTTTGCTCTGACCCATCCCACAATGCACCGCGCCGCAGGAACCGTGATGTAGTCTATTAACATTCTGTCGTCTGCAGGTAGCAACCAGCCATTAAATGCGCCGTGTACAAATGGCCACCAGGGGGCGAAGTTTCCGGTGTAAGCAGGTAAGCAGGTAAACAGGTAAGCAGGTATGCAGGTAAGCAGGTAACTAGGTAACCAGGTAACCAGGTAACTAGGTAACCAGGTAACCAGAAACGACCACAGTTGTCACTTCAAATATCTCCAAAGTTAGCCATTTAAACTAAAAGTTACTTCAACCTAAAGTAAAGTAGCTTATAATGATCAATTTGATGTATTTATCTCAGAAAATGACAGAAACTCAAAGCCATCGGACTATGCAACTATAAGGTGGCACGACACCAAATAACACTGCCTTTATCTGGGATAATCAAGTTCCGCCCGGCTTCAAAGCAAGTTCTGTCAAACCTCAATTTATGCGCGCCCTTCTACACACCCTGATTACGAACGTGCCCGGGGGAGATCCAGGGGGGCAAGAGGGGGGGGGGGTTCGTCTTGTGAACAGGTGATTGGTTCTGTGGGCACCTGTCACTAACACACCCACAGAACACACCCACCGAACACCCTCGCTAACACACCCACACTAAGAGTAGCACAGCTCACACAACATACTCACACAACACACCCACACAACACACCCACATACCACACCCACACAACACACCCAAACTAACACACCCACACAACACACTCACACAACCCCCACACTAACACCCACACAACACACAACACACCCACACAACCCTCCACATTAACACACCCACACTAAAATACAACACACGCACATAGCACACCGACACAACACTCCCTCCCACAGAACAACCCACATGAGACTCACACACAAACTCCTAACACATAACACACACTCACAGAGCATCCACACAACCACACCTACATAACCTCCAAAGAAATCACACCACACACTCCTAACACACCCATACTACACACACCACACACCCAAACACACATCCCGTGCACTAACATGTCTATACACACCACATACACCCATACTCACAAACACACCCACATCACACACAAACATACATCACAAACACACCCACATCACACACAAACATACATCACAAACACACCCACATCACACACAAACATACATCACAAACACACCCACATCACACACAAACATACATCACAAACACACCCACATCACACACAAACACACATCACACACAAACATACATCACAAACACACCCACATCACACACAAACATACATCACAAACACACCCACATCACACACAAACATACATCACAAACACACCCACATCACACACAAACACACATCACACAACTCAACAAACACCCCACATCACACACAAACATACATCACAAACACACCCACATCACACAACACACAAACATACATCACAAACACACCCACATCACACACAAACACACATCACACACAAACATACATCACAAACACACCCACATCACACACAAACACACATCACACACAGACATACATCACAAACACACACACATCACACACAAACATACATCACACACAAACATACATCACAAACACACCCACATCACACACACATACATCACAAACACACCCACATCACACACAAACATACATCACAAACACACCCACATCACACACAAACACACATCACACACAAACATACATCACAAACACACCCACATCACGCACAAACATACATCACACACAAACATACATCACAAACACACCCACATCACACAAACACACCCACATGACACACAAACATACATCACAAACACACCCACATCACACAGTACACACAAACATACATCACAAACACACCCACATCACACACACTTCCAAACAAACACCTCTAACCCCATCATCATCATCATGCTGTCGGTTGCGATGCGACAAAGACTGCTTTCACTACTTGACTGCCGCTCTCCATTTAGCTCTCTGCTGTGAGAGTGATATTGTGCGGTTGTACATTTCATGAAAGCTGCTTGCAAAAGTGTTGAAGTGCTGCTGGCTTTTGCAAGTTACTAGTGGCACTCTCTCAGGGAGCAAATAGCGGTTTCACACTGGCAAGAACATGTCCAGACAGGCGCAAAACTATTTGTCCCTGCAGTGGCTGGTTGGGAGATGTTGGGAGTTCTATACATCAACCGCCCTTAGTGCTGCCACAGTGACATGGCTTTCTGTTTAGGGTTTGCTCCCTTAGCCTTCTGTTCTATCAAGAACCTGTACCACAAGGCAGTGGTTTACAACTCTGCAGGGCAGGGGCGTCAAACTCCCTGAGGTCTTGCAATACCTGCAATACCTGCATACATACTAACCCCATCACACCCTGTCATTTGCGTCTCTCTCCCACCAGGGGGAGCGTTTGGGTATTATAAGCCCAACCCCAACTTGCTCCTCTGGACGCTGCAGATCAGTGTCTCCCCTTGCCGCCAGGTGGACCCTGGAGGCGCTGCTGATTAGTGTCCCTTCTTTCCACAAGGTGGCGGCACCACCCCCTGAGTCGTGTGCTGTGTGTTGTTGTGTACAGCCCATCCCCGGTGGTGATTGGGTGGGCGGGTTACCCACCCCCCCCCCCTCACCAAACCCTCCACACACACACACACTGCTCACAGGGACACACGTGATACGGCTGAGTCGTTAGTTTTAGTTGTTCTCATTGTCCACCTGGGGGCGCCACTAATAGCCAGACAGCCTCAGCACCACCTAACGGCACCCACTGTCAACCGCGAAATAACGGTCTAACCGGAAGTGCCTGGAGACCCGCCCTGAAAACTGCCGCCTGGTGGGTGCGGCCGGTGTGGCGGTTTCAGCGTGTTCCCGTGCTCAGACGTGTACCTCGCTTCTGCGCATGCGTCAGAATCTAATAAACATGGCCGTAATCGATTAACACTACCCGGGCGACTCGGGTCATCCCAGTCGTCAGAATTTCAAATAGAACACGGCGAGTGGAGTCGACAAATACACATGCCGTGTGCAAAAAAAGAATAACTTAGATTAATTAAATGGAAATATAGGTAAATTAGGCCATCATAAAATACTTTAAATCCTATTTTGCTGTATTTTTTATCGGTTATTAAAAAAAAAAAAATTGTTCACCCGAGCGCGGAGAAGCGTATTCGATTATTCGACCCGAGTTTGTAGGATGTGCGCATGCGCCAATAAGTGTCTCGGGTGATCCGAGTTGATGCGAAATCCGCGCATGCGCAGAAGCAAGGGGACACGGCTGAGCACGGGAACACGCTGAAACCGCCACACCGGAATACGTCTGAATTCTGTTCGTTTGACCGATGGGACCGTTTCGTTGCACCGATGTAGTCCTGACCCACAATACCCCCCCCCCCCCCCCACCTCCTCCATTCCCCCTTCCTTCCCCCTCCCGCTACCGGGCACGGTGGCCTAATCGGTAGAGCGCGGACATCGCGTGCGGAAGGTCGGGAGTTCGGTTCTTTGTCGACTTTAAAATTGATACTTTTTGCTCACTACTAGCCGAAGCTCGGCCTTAATAGGATAGGGAAAGGACTGGTTAGGTCAGTGTCAGGATAATGTGACTGAGTGGGATATCGGCTCATGGTGCCAATGGCCTGGTCTCCCAGTGGGGCTGCACTATAAAGTCGCCTTGAGTGCGCACTGTCACAAGTCAGTACCCATCCTGATATGACCACCTTAGATGTTGCCAGGACGGAAAACTCCGCAACCAAGAAACCAACCTCAGCCCAACTCCCCCTCCAGCGGGTCTGAAAGCGCGTTGTACTTCAGTCACTGACAACGTACTGTACACAGTGCACTATCACACTGTGTACTATCACACTGTGCACTATCACACTGTGCACTATCACAATACGCACTATCACACTACACATTCTCACACTACACACTATCACACTACACACTATCACACTACACACTATACACTATCACACTACACACTATCACACTATGTACTATCACACTACGCACTATCACACTGTGCACTATCACACTGTGCACTATCACACTGTGCACTATCACAATACGCACTATCACACTACACACTATCACACTACACACTATACACTATCACACTACACACTATCAGACTATGTACTATCACACTACGCACTATCACACTGTGCACTATCACACTGCACACTATCACACTATGCACTATCACACTACGCACTATCACACTGTGCACTATCACACTGCACACTATCACACTGCACACTATCACACTACACACTATACACTATCACACTACACACTATCACACTATGTACTATCACACTACGCACTATCACACTGCACACTATCACACTGCACACTATCACACTATACACTATCACACTACACACTATCACACTATGTACTATCACACTACGCACTATCACACTACACACTATCACACAGCGCACTACCACACTATGCACTATCACACTACGCACTATGCACTATCACACTATGCACTATCACACTATGCACTATCACACTACTCATTATCACACTACACACTATCACACCACACACTATCACACTACACACTATCACACTGTGCACTATCACACTGTGCACTATCACAATATGCACTATCACACTACACATTCTCACACTACACACTATCACACTACACACTATCACACTACGCACTATCACACTATACACTATCACACTAGGCACTATCACACTGCACACTATCACACTATGCACTATCACACTACACACTATCACACTGTGCACTATCACACTGTGCACTATCAGTATCACACCCCACACTATCACACTACACACTATCACACTACGCACTATGCACTATCACACTATGCACTATCACACTATGCACTATCACACTATGCACTATCACACTATGCACTATCACACTACTCATTATCACACTATGCACTATCACACTACACACTATACACTATCTCACTATGCACTATCACACTATGCACTATCACACTACGCACTATCACACTATGCACTATCACACTATGCACTATCACACTACTCATTATCACACTATGCACTATCACACTACACACTATACACTATCTCACTATGCACTATCACACTATGCACTATCACACTATGCACTATCACACTATGCACTATCACACTATGCACTATCACACTACTCATTATCACACTATGCACTATCACACTACACACTATACACTATCTCACTATGCACTATCACACTATGCACTATCACACTACGCACTATCACACTATGCAGTATCACACCATGCACTATCACACTATGCACTATCACATTACACACTATCACACTTCACAATATCACACTAAGCACTTTCACACTACCCACTACACACTATCACACTATGCACTATTACACTATGCACTATCACACTACATACTATCACACTACACACTATCACACCACACACTATCACACCACACACATCACACTATGCACTATCACACTGCACACTATCACACCACACACTATCACACCACACACATCACACTATGCACTATCACACTGCACACTATCACACTGTGCAGTATCACACTATGCACTATCACACTACACACTATCACACCACACACTATCACACCACACACATCACACTATGCACTATCACACTGTACACTATCACACTGTGCAGTATCACACTATGCACTATCACACTACACACTATCACACTATGCACTATCACATCACACTATGCACTCTCACACTATGCACTATCACACTACACACTATCACACTACGCACTATCACATCACACTATGCACTCTCACACCCCACACTATCACACTATGCACTATCACACTACGCACTATCACACTACGCACTATCACACTACGCACTATCAAACTACGCACTATCACACGACGTACTATCACACTACGCACTATCACGCCTTCCGAAATCTGTCCTGTGACGTCACACTGCGCCCTGCACATCACTCCATACCCGGTGTGGCGTGCTCAGCTGTGTGCATAGACTCAAACTCAAGGCATTGTCAATGGTCGTAAGTCCCTAACCGTATAAATTTAATATAATATTTTTGGTAAAGATGTTTTCTATATGTGTACCAAGCGATTTGTTAATAGGTGGTGTGGTTTTAGAGATATTTCACTTGTTCTGTATTTTCTGTATGAAAATTACTCACGACCATTGACAATGTCTTGAGTTTGAGTCTACGTACACGGCTGAGCACGGGACACGGCTGAGCACGCCACACCGGGACGTCACAAGCCCCCTGTTACGTCAGTCCACCCCCCCACCCCCCCTTGACGTCACACCCTTGGTGTCGGTGACGTTGTGATCTCTGTAAGCGTCGCCCCCTCCTTACACGGCCACTCGGGTTATTGCTGTCATTGAGGCTACTTCCGGTCAGGTCCAACTACTTCCGGCATCGTGGTGACTGTAGCGGAAGCCACGCCCCCTGATGCTGAACCCGTTATCTGTGACATCAAAGTGCCCCCTACCGGAAACTACCGACATTCGCCGCCCTGGTCTGAAGTTCACTTAAAGCTATACCGCGTGTAAGGACTAGTCCATTCACTTCAAGGCGTTTCGATTTTTTGCCGCATTCGCATACCGCATTCCGCGTGTAAGGAATGTACCCTTTAAGCATCAAATTGTCAAAACCGGAACGCTCACCTGGATTTGATACTACAACTTAGATACTGATACTTGTTAGGCATGTGTTACTACAAGTTAGATACTGATACACTTGTTAAGCATGTGTTACTACAAGTTAGATACTGATACTTGTTATTAATGTTAAGCATGTGTTACTACCACTTAGATACTGATACACTTGTTAAGCATGTGTTACTACAAGTTAGATACTGATACACTTGTTAAGCATTTGATACTACAACTTGGATACTGATACTTGTTAAGCATGTGTTACTACAACTTAGATACCGATACACTTGTTAAGCATTTGATATTACAACTTAGATACTGATACACTTGTTAAGCATGTGTTACTACAAGTTAGATACTGATACTTGTTAAGCATGTGTTACTACAACTTAGATACTGATACACTTGTTAAGCATTTGTTGCCACATAGAACTAGAAGTGCACACAGAGTCTATTTAATACAACCTGGTACAGTGTTAGTGTTACTGCTGAACACATAGAACTAGAAGTGCACACGGGGTCTATTTAATACAACCTGTTAGTGTTACTGCTGAACACATAGAACTAGAAGTGCACATGGAGTCTATTTAATACAACATGTTAGTCTTACAGCTGAAGCCTCTGGTGTCACAGTTTTGGCGGCTTGTGAACATTAATTGTGTATGGTTGTGCTTCAAATATCTCCCAAGGTAGCGCGGAACTCCACGGGTGACGGCACCGAGAGCTGTAGCTCCCGAACGGGGATCAGGCGCTCTAACGACTAGGCCACCCCATCCCGTCCCACACAATGCAGCCTGTCTGTCAACACAGACAAGCAGAGTCAACAACTGAACTTCACTCGAGTCAAGACAAGCCCTCCTCCTCCCCCTCCACTCTCCCTCTCCACTCTCCCTCCCACCCCCTCCACTCTCCCTCCCCCACCCCCACCATTCCTCTCTGCTTGTCGCTCCTACTCATCCCCCCCCCCCCCACACACACACACACTCCCCTCCTCTCGGTGACCCCCCCCCCCCCACACCACCGGCCACCACTTCACGGTCTGCTGAACATTTATCACTGCGCGGATGATGGCCACTTCCGGCCTGGTCGTTGAAGCGTGACCCCCCCCCCCCCGGTCCAGGTCGAGTCAAACCAATAACTTATAAAATAGGTACCTGTTGCTGCTCGGCACTTGGCGTTATGAGATCAGGACAGGGACTGGGCGCACAGTGTCAGGATAATGTGACTGTGTGGGACATCAGGTCATGGTGCTGGTGGCCTGATTTCCCAGTCAGACAGCACTATAAAGTCACCATGAGTGCATGCTGCCACAAGTCAGTGCACGTCCTGGTATGGCCTAGGGTCTTACTGGGGCGTAAAACTACACCAACCACCCAGCCTCCCCCGGCCCTCTCAGAGGACTGTGGTTGGGCTCCTTAGGCTGCCTTTTTCCTTCCTCCCCTCCACCCCCCCAATTCCTCTGATCACTACCCATTGGAAGCCAACTCCCAACCACATGGGACTGCTTTCAGCAGTGCCCATTCAGTGCTGCAGATTTGCAGCCTTCAGGGCACCAATGCGACTGAAAACTCCCCAAAAACAACAACCGTGCCTGCCTCGGAGGGAGGCAAAGCGCGCGGCCATTAAAGCTGCATAATCCAATGAAAACCAAACCAATTTTCTAGATTTGATTTCACATATCTAACTTAAGCCCTGTTTACACGGGCGATTTAAAACGCTTCATATAAAACGACTTGCCTAGATCGACTCACATTTGGTGTGTAAACGCGACTCTGAGGCGTTTTAGGGCTGAATCGATTCATATGAAACGGTTCATCTATACCATGTCGCGAGGTGGTTTATTTGAAGTGATTCAGCTGGTTCCCAGGTGGCGATATTGTAAAATAGCAGTGCTCACTGGCTACAAGCTCAGCTGTAACTATCGCTGGTGCCCAGCAGTGGGAGGGACCGATTAGGCCGAAATTTATTGAATGCGATCATATTTAACAGAATTACATACTCAAATAATGAAATTTAATTAAATTAACCCTAAATTCCAAGCAATATTAACGTAGCTGCTACATCGGTGTCGTTATTCATATTGTGAATCTAGGTATGTAAACTAAACATATAGCAGTACTCACCGGCTACAGACTCCCCACTAAGGCTGCTGGTTCCTGGTCGCCGACACGCTTTCAAACTCGGTCGTGTAAACGTGTCACTAAAACGCTTCATATAAATCGCTTTGTCTAGATCGTTTCACAATTCCCCTTTCCCGGCTTTAGATACTGATGCACTTATTAAGCATTTGTTTCTGCGTAGAAGGCAATACTGAGTAAATTTAACAGAACCTGTTACTGGAGAAGTCTATGGTGTCAGAGTTTTGGCATGCTTGCCAAAACTAATTTTCCATGTTTGCACTCAAAATATCTCAAAAGTTTACCATTTAAAATATAAGTAACTTTGAACTAATGTAAAGTAGATACTAGTGATCGATCTAATATATTTATCTCAGAAAAAATACAGAAATCCAAAACCATCAGACTGCAACTTTAACGTCAGGAGGCACAAAAACACCTCCACACCACCTCGTCACAATCCACCTTGTCTGACAGTGACAGTGACAGTGAGGCTGGGAAGCAACCTGTATGAAGCCTGTAAACCAGACAGGCTGGGAAGCAACCTGTATGAAGCCTGTAAACAAGACAGGCTGGGAAGCAACCTGTATGAAGCCTGTAAACAAGACAGGCTAGGAAGCAACCCGTATGAAGCCTGTAAACAAGACAGGCTAGGAAGCAACCCATATGAAGCCTGTAAACCAGACAGGCTGGGAAGCAACCTGTATGAAGCCTGTAAACCAGACAGGCTGGGAAGCAACCTGTATGAAGCCTGTAAACCAGACAGGCTAGGAAGCAACCTGTATGAAGCCTGTACACCAGACAGGCTAGGAAGCAACCTGTATGAAGCCTGTAAACCAGACAGGCTGGGAAGCAACCTGTATGAAGCTGGTAAACCAGACAGGCTAGGAAGCAACCTGTATGAAGCCTGTAAACCAGACAGGCTGGGAAGCAACCTGTATGAAGCTGGTAAACCAGACAGGCTAGGAAGCAACATGTATGAAGCCTGTAAACCAGACAGGCTAGGAAGCAACCTGTATGAAGCCTGTAAACTAGACAGGCTGAGAAGCAACCTGTGAAGCCTGTAAATCAGACAGGCTGGGAAGCAACATGTGTGAAGGCTGTAAACCAGACAGGCTATGAGGCAACCTGTATGAAGCCTGTAAACCAGACAGGCTAGGAAGCAATCTGTATGAAGCCTGTAAACCAGACAGGCTAGGAAGCAACCTGTATGAAGCCTGTAAACCAGACAGGCTAGGAAGCAACCTGTATGAAGCCTGTAAACCAGACAGGCTAGGAAGCAACCTGTATGAAGCCTGTAAACCAGACAGGCTAGGAAGCAACCTGTATGAAGCCTGTAAACCAGACAGGCTAGGAAACCACCTGTATGAAGCCTGTAAACCAGACAGGCTAGGAAGCAACCTGTATGAAGCCTGTAAACCAGACAGGCTAGGAAGCAACCTGTATGAAGCCTGTAAACCAGACAGGCTAGGAAGCAACATGTATGAAGCCTGTAAACCAGACAGGCTAGGAAGCAACCTGTATGAAGCCTGTAAACCAGACATGCTAGGAAGCAACCTGTATGAAGCCTGTAAACCAGACAGGCTAGGAAGCAACCTGTATGAAGCCTGTAAACCAGACAGGCTAGGAAACCACATGTATGAAGCCTGTAAACCAGACAGGCTAGGAAGCAACCTGTATGAAGCCTGTAAACCAGACACGCTGGGAAGCAACATGTATGAAGCCTGTAACCCATTGGTTTGAATCTGCTTGGGGTTCGAATCCAGCCTGTAGCGGCACAAGCACCAGCCCCAGGCGCTTGTACTTGTGCTGATACTCGCATGCATATCCAGGGGGCGCACCGCCGCTCGTAACCACGTCGCCGCCAGCCAGGTGGACCCGGTCTGAGGGACTGTCCGACATCGCACTTAATTAGCACTAATTGGTTCCAAGCACGAGACTGGTCGGGGAGCCGAGAGGGACAGTCAGATGCACAGATGTACCTGCCTACATATGTACAGACCCACAAACGCACATCTACAGATGTACATACCTACAGATGTACAGAACTACACCAAATTTATGTACTGACCAACAGATGCACAGACCTAGAGATGTGCATACCTACAGATGTGCATACCTACAGATGTCCATACCTACATATGTACTGACCAACAGATGCATACAGATGTACATACCTACAGATGTACATACCTACAGATGTACATACCTACAGATGTCCATACCTACATATGTACTGACCAACAGATGCATACAGATGTACATACCTACAGATGTACACACCTACAGATGTACATACCTACAGATGTACATAACTATGTATGTACATACCTACAGATATACATACCTACAGATGTACATACCTACATATGCACATACATACAGATGTACATACCTACATATGCGCTGACCTACATATGAGGAGAAATGCCTTAGCCACTAAGCTGCAGAATAATAATGCAGAAGAGTTCTGGAAAGAGGTCAAATTGAACAGACAATAGTAAAACACCACTTCCCACAAATATTGAGGGTGTGGTAGGGTGTGAGAAGATAGCCGAGCTCTGGAAAAATAATTATAAAGAGTTATTTAACTAATGTTGATAGTGTTAAGTTTAATGTAGAAATTGTAAATGATATAAATGTTGGTGCTAAGGGAATAAGGGATGCCATATTAAAACTTGATAGTAACAAGACGTGTGGTGCTGACAATATTTATGCAGAGCATCTCAAATATGCCAGCTCAAGAGTTTTTTCCATGTTAGCTATGTGCCTTACAGGCTTTCTCATACATGAAACTCTGCCTGATACTATGCTCTCTGTTATTCTTGTACCAGTAATTAAGGACAAAATGGGAAGGATTAACAATAAGGATAACTACATACCTTATAGCACTTGCTAGTATTTTGTCCAAAATATTTGAAAATATACTGCAAGTTGTATTTTAAAACAAATGATAATAAATATGGCTTCAAGCGAAAGCATTGGACAGATATGTGCATTTATGATACAGAAGTATCATAGTTTAAATTCTACTATGTTTTTGTGTTTTCTTGATGCCTCTAAGGCATTTGATAGAGTGAATCGTGCAAAAATGTTTGAAAAACAAGTGCAGCAGGGTACTCCAGGCTATCTAATCAGGATATTAATATTTTGGTATTTGCACCAATCAATGGTAGTCAGGCGGGGTGATGCCATGTCAGAACCCTTCCAAGTCAGTAATGGTGTACGTCAAGGAGGGATATTGTCCCCCTCTTTAATTAATGTTTATATGGATGACTTGTCGAAAAGGTTAAATCAGTGTAAAACTGGATGTATTAATGGATTATTACTTCTAAATCATCTTTTTAAATTATTTTTATTGAGGCTGTATTTATACTGTCCATAGCATATAAGCCCAGGTACCCAGGCTTGTTTTCAATGCTGGCCAGTTGTAGTGTTGGTGTTATCTTACCACACAGTAGCTGCTGATAAGTAATTTGATTGCCTGCATTTCAGTAGCAGATAGATAATTGGTTGGTATGGTTAGTAGCCTATGTTAGTTTTTTTTTATTTTCTTGGCATATATGTATTTTATTTTGTTCTACTCTTATTACTAGACTAGCCTACTCCTATTTACATATCATAGGCTTGTACGTAGCTGTGTGGTGTGTTATCTGGCTACTTTTGACATGGTTACCTTCCATTGGGCGTCCCGCTGGTGGGCCGTGACATATCACATGCCCCTTTGCAGTGCAGCTTAGTGGGGGTTTCCTAGCCTTATTTTGCACAGATATTTTTTGTAAGTTTTTAGGTCAGGAATTTGTTGTTCCTTTACCGTTTGGGCATTCCACACCTTGGCAGCCATTTCCAGCGTGCTTCTCTCATGAGCTTTTATTTTACTTCTGGTCTGCTTTAGTAGTGGCGCATTATTTGCTCTAGTAGCCCTTTGTGGTTTTGTTAGGAGTTTATTGTTTTGACTATAGCTATATGCTAATGTTTTCAAGTGAATTATTCTCCTATTTTCTAGTAATTTCACTTTGGTTCTTTTGTGTATGTCATAGGTGGGGTGCAGCTTGTCTACTCTTAGACAGATTTTTAGGGCTCTGTTCTGCAGTATTTGCAGTTTTTTTAGTAGTTCTTTTCTCACACCCATGTAGTTTACATCTCCATAGTCAAAATAGGGGAGCACCATGCCCTTGAAGATTTTTATTGACATTTCTTGTGTCATGTAGTCTCTTAGCTTTGCAAATAGCCACAGTTTATGGTATACTTTCTGGATAATTTTATTTATACATAGGTTGTAGTTTAGTTGGCTGTCCAACTCAAGGTCTAGGTATTTGTAATGGTCTACATTTTCTAATGTTTGGTTTCCTATTTTACAGTGTAGTTTTCTTTCTGGCATTTGTTTATGCGAGAAGAGTACTGTTTTTTATTTGCTTATGTTGATGGTTATTTTGTTGGACTCACACCAGTCATCTAGTTTTAGTAGGAGTTTATTTAGTTTAGTTATTACCTCCTCTTCTGTGGTGCAATTTGCGTATATGACTATGTCATCTGCATATAGTTGGAGGCATTCAGTTTGCAACCATTTTTCTAGATCGTTTATATAGATTATAAAGAGTAGTGGCCCTAACACTGACCCTTGGGGTACACCACATGTGACAGGTTGGTTGTCTGATAGTGTATTGTTTATTTTTGTTTTCTGTTGCCTGTTGTTCAGGTAGCATCTTATCCAATCCATAGTGTTGGATTTTATGCCCATGGTTTTTAGTTTTTCCAGTAGTATTTTGTGGTCTACTGTGTCAAATGCTTTGCTGAAGTCAATGAAGGCTGCTCCAACTAATTGTTTTTGGTTCATTGATGCCAGCATGGCATTTGTTAGGTTAGCTATTGTTTTTGATGTGGAGTCCAGTTTCCGGAAGCCACCCTTGTCTTTCATTTAGTATATCGTTTTTTTCCAGGTGTTCATTTATGTGTCTATGTAACACTTTTTCAATGAGCTTGCCTGGGGTTTGAAGAATTGATATTCACCTGTAGTTTCCCATATTTTGTTTGTCTCCACTTTTGTGAATGCGGGTGATGGTTGCCATTTTCCAGGCTGAGATCAAATGCCCCTGCTCAAAGGAGATGTTGAAGAGGTCTACTATAGTGGCTGTGATGGCTTGGAGTGCCTTTTTCAGTATTTTATGTATCTTATGTATTGCGATGACTTGGGAATATTCTCACCATATAGTAGTGGACTGCAAAAATTGCTACTTAATATATGCTCTGAATATGGCATAGAATCTGATGTCAAATCCAATGTTATTAAAAGTATGGTAATGATCATTCGATCAAAATATGACAAGGATACTGTATTTCCTGATTTTATGTTAACTGGTGCTCCCCTGTCAATCTCTACTGAAGTCAAGTACTTAGGACACTTTATGACTGATGACTTTAGAGATGACAGGGCTATTAATAGACAGTGTCGCAAGGTATGCTCAGGGAAATATGCTCATCAGGAAATGTCATGTGTACAGCTGATGTCTAGGTAAATTTATTTAGAACTTTCTGTACTCCCTTGTATACTGCCCAGATTTGGTGGAACTATAGAATGTATAGCATTAGAAAACTGAATGGAGCATATAATGACATTATGAGGTTATTACTCTGTCTACCTTGGTATCACAGTGCTAGTCAGCTGTTTGACAATATTGATGTGCCAGCCTTCCAGGCTGTTATCAGGAATCTAATATTCAAATTTATTACTAGAGTTGATAAGTCAGAAAATGCTATAATACAGGGACTTGTGAAAATAGAAGAGAGTGATCTCAGATTTACATCTGCCATATGGAGGCATTGGTACAAACTACTGTATGTAGACCAATATTCTGATATTGGTTAGTATGGTAGTATTCATACTATTACTTATATCCTATTCACATTAATGTTTATATCTACCTACTACAGTGGTGTTCTCTGTGGTGGAGTGGTTAGAGTGTCTCACTTTTTTCTAGGTCAGACTCCTAATCTGAGGGTCGGCGGTTCAATTCCCCGTGCCCCCAGCTCTGCCAATTTGGATTTCCACCGCTGTGTATAACTTACAGCGTCATCAAAGGCCAGTTGCTCTCATACCATGTCTATGTGGTGTGGGAGGTTAAAAATCCCTTGGGTCGGTAAAAGTGTAGGCTCGGGCTTTCTATCGACAAACTGTCTAATGGTGAAAACAAGCCTATTCAGGCTTATCCATGATAGGCAGTATAAATCTTCAACAACAACAACAACTATGGACCAAATTATGTAACTACCATAATCCTGAGTGTGAAATAAAGATTTGAATTGTATTGAATTGAATATACACAGACCTACAGATGTACATACCTACAGATGTACATACCTACATATACCAACACAGACGACCAGAGCTGACACTTTCAGACCGTATCCCTTCTTTGTGTCTGTTGCCAGGATACTCAATGTCCTGAAGCTTATATTCCAGGATAGCCCTTATTACCGTTTGCTATTAATATTATGGATCGCCTTTCTTTCAGGCATGGTCATTAAGGTAAAATTATTCGTTTGATTAAAAAGAGCCATCAATTTATCACCAAGGCAACGACCAACTGCGTACTGTCAACGTTAGGGCCCGCCTGGGGCGAGATATGAGTGAGTGTGTGAGTGTGTGGGTGAGTGTGTTGGTGAGTGTGTGAGTGTGTCTAGGTGTGTACGCTTGTGAGTGGCTGTATGTGTGTGAGTGTGAGAGTGAGTGCGTGGGTGAGTGTGTGAGTGTGTGAGTGTGTCTACGCTTGTGAGTGGCTGTATGTGTGTGAGTGTGAGAGTGCACGTGTGACACTTTTATTGCAGCTACCTGACATGTTTCAATGTTGGAGGTGTGTGTGTGGGGGGGGGGGGGGAATCCACTGACCCCATGTTAGCGCTCTACCGGGCATGCGTTCTCATGCCACGTGACCCCCCGCATCCAATCAGCTTGAGGCCAGCTTAGTGTCAGCATTGCCTGGTCAAGCCTCCACACACCGCTTCAGTCAAGTGCTGCTGTCACCTCCCCACCCCACCTCCACCACCTACCCCCTCTACCTCCCCCACCCCACCTCCACCACCTACCCCCTCTACCTCCCCACCCCACCTGTAGGTGATACCTCTCTACTCCCCCAACCTCCACCCATACCCCCACCCCCCTCCACCACCTTACCCTCTACCTTCAGCACCCACTTCCACCACCTACCCCCTTACCTCCCACCCCACCTCCACCACCTACCCCTCTAACTCCCCCCTCCTCCCTCCTACCCCCTACCCCTCTTACCTCCCCCACCCCACTCTCCACCTACAGCCTTTACCTCACCAGCCCTCCTCCATCTACCCTCTACCTCCCAGCCCAACTCAACCTAACCCTTTCCTCCCCCAACCCACATCCCCACCTTTCCTTCTACCTCCCCAACCCACTCCACCACCTACCCTCTACCTCCCTTTACCCACTCCATACCCCTCTACCTCCTTTTTTTCACCCACCTCCACACCTACCCTCTACCTCCCCACCCACCTCCACCAGCTACCCTCCTCTGACCTCCCACCCCAGTCTACATCACTACCTCTACTCCCCCAACCCACCTCCACCACCTACCCCTCTACCTCCCCCACCCATCCTCACCACTACACTCTTACCTCCAACACCCACCTCACAATCTACCCCTCTACCTCCCCCCCACTCCAGCAGCTACCCCACACCTACCCCTCTTACTCCCCCACCCAACAACTACCCCCTCTACTCTCCCCACCCTCTATACCCTCTCTACTCCCCACCCCACTCGTACCCTTCTACTCTCCCCTACCACCTCCTCACCTACCTTACCTCCCCCACCCACTCCATCACCTAACCTTCGACCTCTCCCACCAACCTCATCACCTACCCCTCTACATCCCCCACTCCTCCTTCACCACCTACACCAGCTACCCCAACACATTACCCCTCTACCTCCCCCACCCCACCATCTACCCTCTACCTCCCCACCCCACTCTCCACCCTACCCTCTACCTCCCCCACCCCACCTACACCACCTTACCCTCTACCTCCCCATCTACCCTCTACCTCCCCACCTCACCACCGACCTCTACCTCCCCACCCCAACCACCTACCCCTTTACCTAGCCACCCTACCTCCCCCACCCCATCAGGTGACAGGTCACGTTGCGGGTGACATTTCGTGCTGTGCTCAGTTTGCCTGTACTGACTGCGTCACTCTCCACCGTTACAAACCGACGGACATTGGGTTTGGTGATGTTTGTGTCAGTGTTTGTCACACTATCAGTGTTTGTTATTGTTTTTATCAGTGTTTGTATCAGTGTTTGTATCAGTGTTTGTGTCAGTGTTTGTCACACTATCAGTGTTTGTTATTGTTTGTATCAGTGTTTGTGTCAGTGTTTGTATCAGTGTTTGCCACACTATCAGTGCTTGTTATTGTTTGTATCAGTGTTTGTATTAGTGTTTGTCACACTATCAGTGTTTGTTATTGTTTGTATCAGTGTTTGTTATTGTTTGTATCAGTGTTTGTTATTGTTTGTATCAGTGTTTGTATCAGTGTTTGTATCAGTGTTTGTATCAGTGTTTGTATCAGTGTCTGTATCAGTGTTTGTATCAGTGCTTGTATCAGTGTTTGTATCAGTGTTTGTATTAGTGTTTGTATCAGTGTTTGTTATTGTTTGTATCAGTGTTTGTGTCAGTGTTTGTTATTGTTTGTATCAGTGTTTGTATCCCTATTTGTATCAGTGTTTGTATCAGTGTTTGTATCAGTGTTTGTATCAGTGTTTGTATCAGTGTTTGTTATTGTTTGTATCAGTGTTTGTATCAGTGTTTGTATCAGTGTTTGTATCAGTGTTTGTATCAGTGTTTGTATCAGTGTTTGTATCAGTGTTTGTTATTGTTTGTATCAGTGTTTGTATCAGTGTTTGTATCGTGTTTGTATCTAGTGTTTGTATCAGTGTTTGTATCAGTGTTTGTATCAGTGTTTGTATCAGTGTTGTTATTGTTTCTATCAGTGTTTGTATCAGTGCTTGTATCAGTGTTTGTATCAGTGTTTGTATCAGTGTTTGTCACACTATCAGTGCTTGTTATTGTTTGTATCAGTGTTTGTGTCAGTGTTTGTATCAGTGTTTGTATCAGTGTTTGTATCAGTGTTTGTATCAGTGTTTGTATCAGTGTTTGTCACACTATCAGTGCTTGTTATTGTTTGTATCAGTGTTTGTGTCAGTGTTTGTATCAATGTTTGTATCAGTGTTTGTATCAGTGTTTGTATCAGTGTTTGTATTAGTGTTTGTGTCAGTGTTTGTATCAGTGTTTGTGTCAGTGTTTGTCACACTATCAGTGTTTGTTATTGTTTGTATCAGTGCTTGGATGAGTGTTTGTGTTTGTGTGCAGCAGCTCCCCTGTGTAACCCCGAGCCCTGAACAGTTTCACCGCTGTTTGTATCAGTGCTTGTATCAGTGTTTGTATCAGTGTTTGTAGGTCATGTGCCTGATGCCGCATCTCTGACACATGAACAACTACATGACTGCTGCCACCCAACAGGCACGTGAATAAATGACTGCCACCCATCAGGCACATGACTTAATGACTGTCACCCACCAGGCACGTGACTACATGACTGCCACCCACCAGGCACGTGACCCAATGACTGCCACCCATCAGGCACATGATTTAATGACTGTCACCCACCAGGCACGTGACTACATGAC